>JAUMJL010000093.1:880000-935000 GCA_033558185.1 Dromococcyx pavoninus | reverse complement strand
TAAGGTTTGCCTGGGAAACACTAAGATACATTAATAATTTGTGTAATCAGCCTTAGGCATCTACTGTTGCCAACTGCTCCTTGCTTCCTTTGACAAATACATGATTACTTAAGACAGATTTTCAAATTTTCAGTTGTGGTGCTATTGGTAAAATAGGTAGCCTTACAAATAACTCTTTCAGGAAAGTCATATATCTCTTGCCCTCCTTAGAGCTGGTGGTATTTTGTAGGGATATATATTACTTAGATATTCAGAAATATCCAGAAAAAAATAGGATTGCAAAAAAATCATTAAAATATTATGTTATTTAACAAAGATTTAGCGTTTCATGAACACATTAATAGTTGTCTGTTTCAGGGTTCTAAAAGTGCATCTCATTGAGAGAGAAAATGATTGTATTTTTAAGAAAACCAGTATGGATGAAACATTATAACCCAAGTTTTTATTCAAGAAAGCTACAGATTTGTAAATTATCTTTCAGTGTATTGTATGTCTGTTAAATGTATAGTAAAGATCGTAGACCAGATTTTTGTTCTTTCATCAGTGGAATCATATACAAGGGAATTTATTTAGAGAGAATTATTAGTATGATTCTAAAGATAAGCCTTGTTAAGGCACGCATAGACATTGTGATCTGAAATGTGTAGGTAGAGAGGATATTATTTACTTCAGCAATTTCAGTTTAGGCTTGGCCAGAATTATATACCTGACTATGAAAAAACGGCAATTGCCTTTCAAAGGACAGGATCAGTTGGAAGATCCTCTAAGAAAAGCATTAGTCGTCAGGCACCTCGTGCTGGACTGAAACACCTTCAGCACATAGTTCTTTATTCCAGTCACTGGAGGACCATTTATTGTGGACAGATATCTTGCTAATTTTCCAGATTCTGAAGGAGACTGAGAAGCTCTTTCAAGAGGCTGTCTAACGGAACATGTTATTTGCCTTCAGGCAACAGATGAACACAGCCAGCTCTGATCTTAGAGACAGCTTTTTCTAAAGTGAAATGTTCCTAGATATAATCAAGATCATAATCAATACATACACCCATTTTAATATTGTTTCTGAAGAAATACATTTGAGATTTTGCTGTACTTGGTTCTCCATTTGTTTCCAGAGGTATGCACCTTAGAAGTGCCTTTCTTTTCATAAGACAAGCTCTGCAGCCGAGCAAACAAACCTGGAGCTGGTGAAAAGTGAGGGGAAGGACAGTTCAAATAATTTATTCTTCCAGAAGAAAACCAATTCATGTTTTCTGCTCCTCTCTCCATCCAAATCCAACAGTAGCTGATTTTTATGTATGATTGTGTGTGTTTTTACCAGGCCTGGATGTTCTAATTGGTTAGGACAGCCTCTGCTGTTAGTCTTACCAAACAGAGAAATGAGAGTCCCTGTCTGAACTTAGTATGTGCTTGCCTCTCTTCTCTTGATATTTAGTTCTTAAAATTCCTGCTAGTTAAAGGGAAAAATATGAGGATTTTGGAAAAATGGGAAATTAAGCAATCATTCAGAAAAAGACAATATTTCAACAGAATTTCACCAGATCTTATCTTTATTTACGCAGTTCGAAAAAATCTTACCTGCATCTGTATGTCAAACCATCCTATATTTGCTTGTTTGAAATAAACACAGGCATAAATTCTCCAAATGGGAGAAAGAATATTCAGTAACAGAGAGAAGTGAAACAGGGGCTTTCAGTTGGACTTATTTGTTATGTAAGATCAAAAGGCAATTATACTTGAGAAACAGTGCTGCATGCATCTCTCCCTATTTCTGAGAATAAAACATTGCTGGTATCATGGAACATTCTGCAAATTCTGGAGAAGGAAAATACAGATATTGTTTCTAACATACAATACCACCATTTTTGTTATTTTTTCTTATTTTTTTTCCCCTATGTTCTCTTCTACTTGTGTTGATTGTATGAGGGATAAGTCTCTATTGACTACTGAGTAGGACTATATGGAAGTTAAACACGCTTACAAATTAGATTAGAGTAGAAGATAGAAAAAAGATATCAACAGCAAAAATGTTAAATTAAACTCTCAGTAGTCCACTGCATCATCCCACGTATTCTATCATTAACGTCTGTTTTATTATCTTTTTGCTGGATCTCACACAGGATAAAGGAGAACAACCATAATTACACCTTTCATTTGACCTTTTTTTACTAATTCTAAGTTGTATCAACAGAAAAGCTTTACTGCCCATAATTGTTTAAAGTTAAAGTAAGAATGTTTTTAATAAAGAAATGATACATTTTAACTTCTAATACAACATGTAGATTTCATGTATTCTTTTTTTAAAAAAAAGGTTCTGTGTGTTTTCTTTCCTACCTTATGTAGTAGAGCTGTTGCCTTTGTTTTGATGCAGAATGGAAGATATAACTCTTTCAAAAATTTGACGAGTTTTGTTTTATTCAATCTGCCCAAGGAAATATATGACTAAATGGTCAGACATCAGAAGATTTATGCTTTCTTTTATGTGATCTTTTTGTAAAAGACCCTTTCCTTCTTTTCTTTGTGCATACAGTCTCTTTGTTGTCCAATTACTGTGTAGATCTTAGGAGAAATAAAAAAAAAAAGAAAAAGAAAACTTCCTGCTATAAGAAGAAAGCAATTCACTTGCTTTGCAGACAGCAGCAAATGTGAAACAGGGTAGCCATACAGAGCCTGCAGCCAAAATCCTCTCTGAGACAGCCACATGCACCAGTGAGCCTTGTAAATCTTTCTTAACCTCAATAGCAGGCCTGGATTTATTTGTTTTTCTAGGCAGACTGATCTGGCTACTGTCAGGCCTTACAAAATGATCTATCACCCTCTACCTTGATAACCTCAAGCAGCCAGCAGTGAAGTCAGCTCTCCAGGTCTTGTAAATGGACATGATATCTTAGATCATGTAAGACCTTTCAATTTATTAGATATCCATCTCAGGGCCTCCTACACCTTTCTGTCTTTCTTTGGCATACGTGCAGAAAATCCAGACACAGTAGTCCACCCAGGAAGCCTCTGGGAAAGCCTGAGAGCAACTTGGGAATTTGATTCGGGAAAACTGTGTGTTTCCAAATGGAAGAAGCAGCTCCTCATTGTAGTTTGTCCTTAGTGGTGTTGGTGTGCTTGTAGTGGTCTTGGAGGCAGATCTGTGATAATCACAGCATGCTAAATACTGTCAGCCCTGACGCAGAGACTGATAATGAGAAAAATACAGGATTTTGCTAAATGAGTTCCAGAGTTATATTTAATAGAAATTTAATATGATTATTTAGAAGTGGATAACCGCAAGAAGAACCATTTCTGAAGAATTGATTCAAATCCCAAACTAGCCCTTCTTTTGGTGGACAAGGGAAGAGTAACTGTCATCATCTACCTGAACTTGTGCAAAGCATTTAACACTGTCCCACATACTATTATTGTCTCTGTATTGGAGAGACATGGATTTGATGGATGGACCACTCAGTGGATAAGGAATTGGCTGGATGGTTGCACTCAAATCGTTGTGGTCAATGGCTCAATGTCCAAGTGGAGGCCAGTGGTGAGTGGTGTTCCTCAGGGGTCTGTACTGGGACCAGTGCTGTTTAAGATCTTTGTTGGAGACATACACAGGAGACTGAAGACACCCTCAGAAAATTTGCCAATGACACCAAGCTCCGTGGCACAATTGACACGCTGGAGGGAAGGGACACAGTCCAGAGGGACCTTGGCAGTCTTGAGATGTGGGCCTGTGTGAACCTCATGAGGTTCAACAAGTTCAAATGCAATGTCCTGCACATGGGTCAGGGCAATCCCAAACACAATTACAGGCTGGGTGGAGAATAGATTGAGAGTGGATGAGAAGCTCAACATGACCTGACAATGTGTGCTTGCAGCCTAGAAAGCCAGCTATATCCTAGGCTGCATCAAAAGAAGTGTGACCAGCAGGTTGGGGGAGGTGATGCTTCCCCTCTACTCTGCTCTTGTGAGTCCTGCATGCAGTTTTGGAGTTCTCAGCACAGGAAAGACACGTATCTTTTAGAGCCAGTTCAGAGGAGGGCCACAAAGATGATCAGAAGGTTGGAGCACCACCTACATGAGAACAAGCTGAGTTTTGGTCTTGTTTAGCCTAGGGAAGAGAGGACTCCATGGAGACCTTATATCAGCCTTCCAGTATTTAAAGAGGGCCTACAGGAAAGCTGGGGAGGTACTCTTCAGTGTAGTGACGGGACAAAGGGTGATGTTTTTAAGCTGAAAGAGAGGAGATTTAGATTAGATATTAGGAAGAAATGTTTTACTGTTTAGTGAGGCACTGGAACATGCTGCCAAGAGAAGTCGTGGATGCCCCATCCGAGGAGGTGTTGTTCAAGGCCAGGCTGGATGAGGCTTTGAGCAACCTGATTGAGTGGAATTTGTCCCTGTCCATGGCAGAGGGGTTGGATGATCTTTAAGGTTCCTTCCAACCCAAATAATTCTATGATTCTATGATATTAGAAATGTCATAACCATGAAGAAAAAGGGACAACATAAATCAGTATTTTACTTTCCCAGTCTATGTTCTCCCAAGATACCCACATAACCTATGCATTTTCTCTCGCAGTTTCTCTTCAGATTGAATGTGGTTATTTTTTGCTATATTTCCCCTTGTTACAATGCAGTGTTAAAAAAATATTAGTTCACACATTTCCATTACCGGAATATGTATTTTATAGTGAGCACCCAGGTTTTAAATGAAGGCGCTACAATTCTCCTGCTCTGTATGATGTGCATAACCTGGTGCCATGACATGCACCTTCCAGCTGAGAGTCAATATAGCAGCACTGCAGGCCTCAAAAAAAAAAAGTGATGAATCAAGTTGACCACCTATCAACTTAAATGGAGATGTTTGATAACACTGTGACTGACCTGGTGACCTGGTGATCTGAACACAGAAACGGGATTCTATAGTATCCTTATGTCATTGCACTTATGCTCTCTAGAGTTCGTAGGTGAATCCTAGACTCCTGGCAATGAATACTGCCTGAAGAACAGCAACATCTTGAGGTTTCTACTGGAGCTCTTCAGTCGGTTGTCTCAGCAAGCAGATATATGTGCAGAGGATGAGTGAGACCCTAGGTTAATCTCATACTAGAGATGCGGATTGTGTATTTCAAAGGATGTCCTCATCTCCTGGAGAAAAACTGGTGTGACTCTTTGCTCTGGAACAAGGTGTGCGCTTGGTTTTCTACCACATGTGTTATAACTGGGAGGTTTCAAATGGAATCTAGGTCTGATATGGACTCTCTTTAAGGTTTTGTCAGTGTTACCACCTTACCTTCATTTCCATTGATATCACAAGTTCTTCAGAATTAGGTTCTTCATAAGAGTTTATTTGGCACTTAGGGTGGAGTGTTTCTAACATTAAAGAAGATTTCCACTTGCAGAAAAACTCAAGTTCTAATCATTTAGACCATCATATGGGTTATAGACCATCAGGGCCAGAGGAGAGAAAAAGAGAAATTAAAGAAGCCACTATCTAAATAGTAAAACCAGGTGGTACTGTCCAAGAAAGACAATTTCTACATTGCAATGACATGAACAACAACAAAATAATTTACTGCACATATCAATCACTGTCATAAGTCTGATGAAAAACTTTATAGGAATATGCAAAATATCAAAGGGGCTTCCCATTAGACCTGAAAGCTGAAAGTCTGATAACTTAGTTGACTGAGATCAACTTAATCAATTATCTATTCTTGTTCATATGACATAGTCTATTTCTTACGTTTTTATGGAAAGGTGTCGTGATAGAAAAAATCTGTCATTCATCACCATAAATAAGAAAAAACAATCAGCAGCACTTCAGCAACGTAAAAACTATGATATTCAAAAGAATTACCTTGATTTTACACTTGGGGTAACTAGAAAATAACGTTCCTGCAAAATACCTTCTTGATGTGCAGATACATTGATGGGGTAATTCCCTATCAGATTTCTGATCTGAAGTATAGCATGCTTAATATAAGAACTGAAAACACTCTAATGTTTGAATTAGGGGAAACTTATTCTGCAGTGATTTATCTTCCTCTCCCAAGGCTTATGGTCTGCGGGCTGAATATGTGAAGATTTTCATCTTTATGAGACATAGAAGCACTGTAAGCTAGATTTTTTTCTCCCTACAGCTTCTATTTGACAGTATATTTTCCTTTTTTGAAGACTGGTAAAAAGTCATAACAAAACCAAAAAAAATCACACAGTTCAGAAAAAAATACAGGGCATTTCTTTTTAATTTGTAATTTCTTTTTCTTTCCCTTGGGTATCGATTCAAGTTGCTGGTACTTGGTGGAAACCATGATGCTTTATATGGAAAACTGTGCATTAGGAAGTAAAACCAAGATTTTGACTGAATTTAATACCAATAGCTAATAACCTTATTTTCCAGTTAAAATTTTCTAACAGAAGGCTTTGTCGTGACTGCATATGCTATATAAATATAACAGGTAGACACTGAAAGATCAATATTATTTAGATATGATGATTATTAGTGCCAGTAGATAACCAAGTTATTATGACCTTATGAAAGCAGTTGAGAGACAGAGAAGATTTGGAGTCACACACATCTGAAGAAAAAACACTGGCTTTTCTGGATAATATGCTTGGCAGATCTAGAATTATATATTCACCACAGATCATTTCAGTGACATCTTATAAATATTATATTAGCTTGACTCAGGCAATGCCTTATATCCACCTGTTCACATGACATTATAATCCTTAGTTTACACTAATTGTAGAGTGTCTTCACATGAAACCCCTGGAGTGAAAGCAAGGAGAACAACCTCATCACTTGAAGCTAAAGTTTACCTGGATAAAGTGTGTGAGAGGAATATGACACAAAGGCTTGTCTTGGGAACACAGGATAGTAGAAACTGCATTAAACATTTCTTGGGGTTTGCAGTGCCCTGGGTTTCAGGGCCAAACACATGCATGCACGTTACCACCCTCCAGATTTTTACCATCTAATCTTCATCTTAACATCCAGGACGAGTTGAAGAGCAACACTAGGTGCGCCGAGATATCGATCTAAGCACTAATCCCTCAAAACACTTAGGAAATAAAAGCGGAAAGGAGTGCATGGGAAGGGGATGCTCAAAAAAATCAGGGGAAATATAGCCACGGAGAAAAGAAAAGAAGAAAAAAGAGAGGGAATGAAGGAAATATTTTACATTTCTTTATACACTACTGCATGAGTTCCAGAGTGAAGAAATCGCCTTCACCCTCACGTACCATCTTTGCCTCCAAAAAATGGTTGCTCCATTGTGCCACCTTGTGGAAAGAGGGGAACAAAGACAGTTGCGGTTAAACTATCAGTTTTCAAGGACTTCACTCCATGTGCAAATGGGCTCAGCAGGAGAAACAATCTTGTGTTATACACAAGCAGAGATAAAAACAACCAAAAGGAAAAAAAAGGAAAAAATTAGGCAACAAAAGCAGCACCCGAATCGAAGTTAGAAAGAGCGCCACAGGGAAAGTAAACTTGCCCTTCCCAACACCTCTTGCAGAAAAATAATTCAAAATGGAGAAAAAGAGCAAGCAAAAATCACCAGCCTATCCAGAAGCAACAAGCCTTTCAAGGCAGATTTTCCGAAAAAGCTAAAATCAGTCAGAATTCTAGTCAAGGTCTCACTCACAGTATTAGATCATAAAGCTACACAAATCACACCCAAAAATGGTAAAAGTCACTTGAGGTTATCCTTCTAATTACATTATTGCCATCGCTACCTTAAAATCTCAATCTGTGGTATCCTGGGCAAGGAACTGCAAACTAGAACAGGGCTTTTGAATGAAAATGAATGAAGTCAATGCAGAAAAACTCAAAACAATTGTTTAGCTCTTCTTTTTGTTAATGAGCTAGAACAATACAGACAGCATTTATGCAGACTGGCAGTGCCTGCGTTGAGGAGCTAAGTGGGGAAAACACCTGTCTCGTAAAAATAAAAAACACAGCCACTACAAAAAACACTGGGTAAAAGACACTTATTTGCTTTTTGTGACAGCCGAGGGGTTAGGAATTAAAAGAACTATTTAGACTGATATTTAGAATATTTATTACTCAGGAGTTTTCAGACAGTCCTCACATACCAGACAAAATGCATGTATCACTTGAATTTTCCATTAATTGGATCACAAATAATACCTCATCTGACCATTGATACTTATAGAATGTTATTCCTTACTTTCTTGCTTTCAGAATTTTTATGGACCTTAATAAAGGAGCTGAAATAATTTTACTAAGACAACCAAATATTTCGCATGAATAAATGTTCAAATTACAAATCACAACAACAAAACTCTTACAAGTAATAAACATACCATAAGAAAATTAAGGTAAATATTCCACTAAAATAATAGTAAAAATTACAGAAGTGACCCAGTTCTTTCACAAACTAGCATGATTAACTAAGGGCTAGACCAACCTTGGTCTTTGTTTCCATCTTTCATCACATCTTTTTTGCAGCTTCTACTCAAAGATTTAATTCTTTGTGCAGAAGAAGAAACTATTAAAAGCAAGTGGCACCACAATTTTCCTTTATTAACCCTGTTAGCCAGAGACTTATTCCTGGTTTTCCTCATGTACTAGAAATATCCTTGCTTGGAATATCTTTATAAAGAAACTGCATGATTTTTCCTCTTGCCCCTTACAAATCAATCTTTGGAAATTGATTTTAAAAGTTACCAGGGAACAGAAGTAGTTTTTTTAAGATGTTCAAGAAACTGTTATTCCTCAAGTCTTTCTTCATACATTAAGGATTGCTGTTCCTTACGTATTTTTGTTAAGAAAACAGGATGTTTAAAGGATATCACGTTTATCTGTAGTCTCATTACAGTTTGCATAAAATTTTTAATATATAACTGAATTCTTAAAAAGACCACTTTTATCAAGGTGGTGTCTCTGGACACAAGCAATGCTGCTCTGTTGGCAGTGTTGCCAGTAGAATGGTATTTCAGCTACTATTCCAAGAGGCACAGGAGGACTCATCCTGGTCAATGACACCACCACATCATTGAAAGAAAAGTAATGACTAAATCATTACACTACTATAATCATTCACTGAGAGTCCACATACACATTTAATAATGTTTGTAATAGCTAAATGCATCACTTCTATGTAAACACTCGTAATAGTTAAATACATCAAAAAGGTCGGTGATTATTACACTTATTACCCATCATTCAACCATGTGACCAACATCACTTCTCTGGGGTTGTGTCTGCTATTCTTCAGGGGTGGGACTGTAACACCGGTAGGCAATCCAGTAGCTTTGCCTTCAATCAAGTACAAACATACTTAATGTGAATGTTGCTATCAGTCTGACTGTTAGGACTATTCCTATGCAGATACCACCCCAGAACACTATGAAAAGACCTTTCTACTTTTTAACTTCTATTGTTCTGAAAGAACATAGGGTAAAACACACACCAAGTATTTAGGTTTTTGTTTCAAAAAATCAGTATTACAGAGTCTTAAGAATTAATTACCTGACTTTGAAAAATACTAATTACAGATCCTTCAGTAAATGTCACAGAATGGACCTGCAGATGTTCAGCAGCTCTAAAAGGATCTATGTATTTTATCCAATTATAGAATCAATTTGGTTTCAAAAATAAATAAAACCCACAAACATCATGCTACCAAGTCAACCAATTTCTTGGACATGAGGAAAACTATTCACCCAAGATTTTGCCTGTGTTCAGATCTCAGTTAATCACAAAACCAGAATCAAACCGCTTCATGTTCTGAGACATAATGTCTTTTTGAGGTATTCATCCCCTGGTACCTTAAAAAATTTTAATTTTTTTAAAAAATCTAAGCACTTGCGTCAAGAAAAGCACACCACAACAAAAAGAAAATCCATACCTAGTTGTCTATCATCAGCTGGCAGGAAGACTGTGTGTAGACTTTAACCAGTCTTATTTATGTTTAAGAAACTCCACATACAAAGATGGCAGATATGGCTCAGAAACATTTCTTGAATGGCTGTGCATCAAGAAACTAGGCATTTGTCATTTGTATGCCTACTCATTTATTTTCTGCACCACTAAAAACTAACAATTGCAAGAAATGCAAAAACTGCTCTATCTAGACATGCATTTCTGTTTACACAAGTCTATCTAAAAAGCCCCCCTCTGCCACACTGACTGTGAGTTGGGTGTGAGTGAAACTGCACGTGCTGCAAGGTATCAGGTGACAAAGCATTAAATGAACACTGAGAAGGAAGCTACTCCTACAACAATGAAACCACAGAGTGTTTTTCCCACTAGTTTTGAAAAAAAACAAAACCTAAGCATAACTAGTTTTTGGCTACTGTGATTAACAAGATTCTGTGTATGTAAATCTCAGTTTTCCTAATGACTCCTTTATGTCTACAGGCATCTTAGTTAATCAGAAAAAAGAAAGTGAGTGGCAGCACTATTCTCAGGGCAACTGACAGAGCAGCACACACATGACAGATTTGATGGGAAAAGAAGATAATTATTTTATGACTATAACATATCAAGCCTCTAATAGAGGCTGGACCCTAAAGAAATGTGGATGCTATACTTGAAAGCAGCATGAAGTAGACCTACCAGCATTGCTAGGTCTAAGACATGAAGAATCAGTGTATGTCATATTGATTTACTGTGCATTTGGTGCATGCGTATCACAGGCATTTGCCACAGCTGACAGATGTCTAGAAACTAATAAATCCCTGTCCAAAGTGATAGACCAGAAAATTACACCAGAGTGAATAGCTTGGTAGATATGGGCAATGCTTTGGAACAACTTAAAGTTTAAACAAACAGGATGGAAAACATCAGAGCAAAATTCATAGAGCCACCTTGGCACACTTGTCTTGGCAAATCATACATATAACAGGCTGGGTATTAACATCTTCCAAGGGCCTGTCTACCAGCTTTAGTCTGGGACAAACTTTCCTTCCTAAAGAATCTATCCAATAAAAATTTCATTATTTTTCTGTATCAGCACAAAACCAGAGTGCCTTAAGAGAAAGGGTTCTTTCCCCCAGCTCCACATCTGATAATCACTTCTATTTCCTCACAATAAGTTCTCTCCGTGAAATGAAAATGATTTCAAAGAACACAAACTGACGATTGAAAGCTACCATGGATGCCCACAGGATGTCATACATCTCCCTTTCAGGATATTAAAGCAGTAACAAGAGCAATAAAAATGTATTTTAATTAAATTATTCCACAATAAAGCTAAAAGGAATCTAGAAACAAAGGTTTATTATCTTCTTCATCATGCTTGTTGAATGGCTTGAGCACAAAATCATTTCAAAATGAGCACTGAGCTAGCTGCTAACACCATTAAGAGTCACCTCTGTTTCTTTCCCTTTCCTCACATGTCATGCCATCATGATCAGCTTAAAAAGCACCATAAAATTCAAAATATCACCTGCAAGCAGAAGGAATCCATTCTGAACACATTTCTTTCTATAAACATGCTCTGTCAACACAGACATTATTCAAAAGGTGGCTAGGTTTTCTTTTCCCACTTTGTACTTTATCTTTCTTTAAAGCACAAACCAGCTATTTCCCAAAACAAAAGCAAGGAAGACATCTTGGTTACAGAAAAACTCCTTTCTCCTTCCTTTAAGAAACCAAATAAGAAATACATTATCCATGACTATGCATACCAAAACCAATACTTGATTTATTCGCAATCCAGACACTTTTTCAAATGCCAATTTTAATGACTTCTTATTTTTATTCTAACTCTTGCTCTTCTTTGATTTTTTTCAGTACTTTGGTAAATGTCTTCTTCACGATTTTTTGGATGCCTTTTCTTTCTGAAGTCCTTGAATAAAGCGCATTCTTTGTATGACAGACAACAAATTTAATTTGCAGTCACTAATAAAGGAATGTATTTATTATTTGTTTTTACAACATTTGGACCAGAAAGTGTAAATAAGAAAACACAGTGCTATAACCTGAAGGGAGTTTCTTTGCACTTGTAGTTGTGTGGCTTCATTGCCCACACCACTATAATGTCTACATGAGTGCCACTTATGTAGAAGTGGAAATAGATTCATACTTTTTCATGCTTCTGTCCCTTTTTGTAGACAAAGAGACAGATTTGTGCTAGGAATGAGAGTTGACTAAGTGGGATATGGTTCACAGTTTATGTTTGCCTTGTAAAAGACATTGCATTAGTTCAACTTGAACATCTGCTTCCAAAATTGCTCTCTTTTGAAGGCCTTGTACCTGTGCAATCATTGAATCACATAATGGTTTGGGTTAGAAGAGACCTTAAGGACCTCTCAGTTCCAACCCCCTGCCATGGGCAGAGACACCTCCCACCCACCAGTCCAGGCTGCTCAAGATCCTATCCAATCTATCTTTTAACACTTCTAGGGATGGGACAGCCACAGCTTCCTTGGACAACATGTGCCAGTGCCTCTTGACCCTCAGCATGAAGAATTTCTTCCTAATGTCCAATCTAAAGCCTATCCCTTCCAATTTATAGCCATTCACCCTCATCTTATCACTACAAGCCCTTGTAAAAGTCCCTTCCCAGCTTTCCTGTAGGCCCTTCCAGTACTGGAAGGCCACTATAAGGTCTCCCCAGAACCTTCTCTTCTCCAGGTTGAACAAGCCCAACTGTCTCAACCTGTCCTCTCAGCAGAGTTGCTCCAGCCCTCTGATCATCTTCATAACCCTCCTCTGGATCTGCGCCAACAGTTCCATATCCTTCTTACGTTGGAAATTCCAGAACTGGACAGAATACTGCAATCTCACAAGAGTGGAGTAGAGGAGGAGAAACTCTCCCTCGACCTGCTGGCCACGCTTCTTTTGATGCAACCCAGGACACAGTTGGCCTTCTGGGCTGTGAGTGCACATTGCCAGCTCATGTTGAGATTCTCATCAACCAGTACACCCAAGTCCTCCTCCACAGGGCTGCTCTCAATCACATCATCCCTGTATTGATACCAGGTGTTGCTCCAACCCAGGTGTAGGACTTTGCATTTGGTCCCATTGAACCTCATAAAGATCACACAGACCCACTTCTCCAGCTTGTCCAGGTCCCTGTGGATGACATCCGTCCTTCTCGTGTGACAACTGCCCCACTCAGCTTGGTGTCTGTATCATCAATAAAATTATTACACAGCACCAGCCCCAGTACAGGCCCCTGCAGGACACTGCATGCCACAGATCTCCATCTGACATCGAGCCATTGACCACTATTCTCTGAACGTGACCATCCAACCAATTCCTTATCCCATTCGACCTGGAGTTCATATAACTCTCTATCAGATCTTTGTAAATCCATGTTAAAAAAACACCTAACCTGTTGCTGGTGCATTTTTGTTCTTTTGGCAAAAGATCACCCCATCCCATGTCTTCATATCTTTATTCAGCTGAATCCTGTTCGTATGCTCTACATTACTCACATTTGCTAGTTAAAGAAGTTACTGAAGTGATTCAGTTGCATCAGTGTGAAAGAAGGATTTTGAGAAGGCTGTGAGTAACATAAAGATGCAATTTTAGCTGTGGATAACCTGAGTAAATTCTTCAAAAGGATCACAAGGTAACTAAGCTAGAAGAAAAAAACTGCTCACCAAAACCTCCTTTGCTTCAAGCTTCTGCTTAAACATCATATCCTATGAAACTGTAAATAAAAGGTTTTTTATAAAGTTAGTGAAGAATTCTAGAGATTTTCACACAACAGAAAAGCATGGTTACTTCAGTAAAATTTATATCTCCATAATGATTTTATCTTTGTACTTGAAATTAACCCTGTATATCACACTAATCTGTTCCTAACTTTATATCCCACTGTGGCAGCAGTTTCTGAAGGGGTAACAGCAGTGGAGACGTGCTCAGCGTACTGAGAGGCAGCTCAGGGGACCGCACAGGAACATGCACCCTCAGAAGCACCAAGCTGCTGCAAGGAAGGAATACCAACACACAGTACAGGACTTACGGACAGTAAGCAATCAGGGGCAAAGCCAAGAGGAAGAGAAATACCAACGAGAAGTGTAAGAGGGGCACTGGGGAAAACAATGCACAGTAAGAGCGTGGATTTGGTATAGGAATTATGGAAGAGAGTTGCAAGCGTAAAACAGTAATGGCAGTTGCACAATCAGGAAAGAGCATTACCAGGCACACAGAGCTGTCTCCAAGGATCACTGTAAGCTAGGAAAATAAACACAGTTGAGGAAAGCAAGATTTAAAGAAAGAAAACAAAACAGAACAAAATTTACTACCTCATAATATCTTTTTTTTTAAAACAATCTAAATACAAAGCTCTAGAACTTAACATCCTAAATTTGTACATGTATGTATGTATATATACTTCTAACTTTCCAAATTAATGCATATCCAAACTTTCCATAGCTTGTATTGATAGCCACAACATGTTGTACCTTGTAATCTTAACTTGGTAATCACACTGCCTGGTATAAAAGGAAAAAACAAAACAAAAAACCCAGAAGTTAATTTTACCAACACACCTTCCCTCCTCAGCTTGTGGGAGGTGTGCCCAAAGCAGTTATTTCCCTCTGGGCTAGGAGATGAAGGTCATACCAGGCCCATAAAATGCAGTGATGCAAGTGAGTGGCTGCAAATCTGAGAAGAACCTAGCACAGGAATGCCAAGTGTTCAGGATCTAGGAGACTACAAGGATCAGTAGAACAAAGTGATTGCAAAGGGCTCACTAGAAAGCAGCTGGGTAACAAAGCTGAAAAAAAAAATAATTAATATCAAAAACTATTTCCGTCCTTGCCTGGAGAAGTGTATTAGAAATTGAAGTTCTCCTGACCAAATAGAAGAGGTCAACTTGCAACAAATAAGACTCACAACAGTCAGACCTCCATTTAGGGAGTTCTTCTGCATCCAGTCACACATTCCCATCACAAGTAAAAGAAAAGGAGACCGCTAGAAAATGTCTTCATACATCACACTGCCATTTATGAGGTTGATCCATTGCCGCTTTGAGTTGCCATGAAAGTGTGGGTGGCAGGGTCCACATATAAACAGTCCTAGCTTCTATTAGGGTGGATATTTCACTGTGGTGAATGAACTTGTCCCAGGGAAAAACCATACCTATTCAACAGAGATGATCTTACTGTGGCAGGAATTTCACCACGCATCCACCTGTCAGGTAGAGTCTATTTTCTCAAGCAGTGTTGTGGATAGTCTCCAGCAATATCTGTAACTACTGATCATCACAGTGAAACAGTAGCATCTAAAGACAGCAGTACCCTCTGCATAGAGACAGAGAGTGCAGCAAGAGAAAAGTGTCCTAATGCCTCATAGTAATATACTTTTGCTATCAGACTAGGGAAGAGATGTCCCCTCAAGAAACAGAGTGGATTTTTTTCTTACTATTCTCAGTTTTGATGTTATTAAATTAAGTCATAAGGAATACTATCTCATAAGAGAGCCGGCATCAGCATCTTGTAAGACCATTTATTCTGGTTACTTACTATGAAAATTACCGATATCAATCAGAGTGTGAACTACAGTTTGAGAAAAGAATAAATGGCAGTTGTAATCAATTGTTGATGTTTACTCAATATAAACACTTTGGAAAGTAGAACTACTTTTTTTTCTTCTCAAAGAAATGACAGTATTACCAAAATAATGTACCAGGTATATACCAGCATAATACACCAGAAAATAACCAATTCATTCAGTAATGGTCCCATTAAAGATAAGAATCTTTAATGGTTGAAAGTATTCTTATCAAGCAATTTTCTTCCTTAGATTTACAAGTCATGAATTTTAAAATCTCATGCCTAAGTAAATATCCAAGAATTCATCATTGTTCCATGCCTCCAGCAACTTCAAACAGGCTACAAAGGAATATCTTGATATCCAAATCTATCCATATGTGTATGAACCTAAATATCCACACGAGCTGTCTTAAGGTTTCTATTTTGATTTAGGTTTACAGTGTTAATTTTCTTTTCACACTGCTGTTACTGGTAAGTGTGTATATCACTTTATTTCTTGCAAATTGCAGTCTGAAGTCTTGCATTTTTTACCTCACAAAGTTGTTGAGAGTTGGAAGCCTTTTTTATATGTAAAACAGGATTCTGCCTGAACACAAGAGTAATACTGGTATCAAAAGACTTATACAACGCAGAGTGGAGAGCAATGTCATGGCTCTTGATGTTGCCAGGAAATAGCTATGCGAGGTATCACTGGAGTTATGTCAAGACCTATGTTTTACAGCCATTGTACAAATATGTTGAAAGTACAGCAGTACCTTGAATCATAGAAGCTAACACCACAGCACATGGGGCACCCATGGCTTCCGTTGAGGGGATGAATTTTGCCTTACCACACTCATGGGTGATCTGAATGAACATTACTGTTGTCTGACTTATTGAGAAAGAGAGAGAAAAAGACCTTAGAGTGAGATTAAAAGCTAGATCAAGTTTCTGTAAGGAAATTAAAAATAAAAATACTTTATATTACACTTCCTTTACTGGCTCTATGGATTTAGATGGAAACAGTTTGGGATGAATGATCAAATCTGCCTCCAAAACAGGCAAGACAGTGCTACAGTAAATACAGAGTATTAAGAGAAAAGGAGAAATTCAACAGTAACTGTCACAAAGCTTCTGCCTCTATATTATTTATTTTACATGTGATTAATACTATTTTCAAATCAGACATGGATTTTAAATAACTATAATTATTATAACAATAACATAATTCAAACTCATGGAAAATCAGTGGTGAGCCAGATGTACACAAGAGATTTTTACGTACTGATATTTTCTTTGTACTTTGTTATTTTGTGGTTCAGTTACATTGACAAATGTTTACAGTTCCTCTCCCTTCCCCATCCTCCATTTGTTTATTGAACACTGGTAGTATTTAGCTGTTTAAATGAACAGTATTATAATCATAGGGACACTTTCCTGACTCTGGTATCCTACTGAATTATTCTTGTCAAAGACAATTTTTATCCCTGGCTCACTTTTCAGGAGCAACCGTTTTAGGAGAGGTGCAATATAGACCTCAGATTGTCCAGTTTCTCCTCTTTATAAACAACAAGAAATTACCTATTGAAGCACTGTAATGTCTTATGCAGCTAAGATTTCTGAATGTAGGCTTAAGCAAAGTCAAATCAAACTCAGCAAATAAGCAATTTTAGGTTCCAGTAAAATATGGAATATCAATATTCAGTTGATGCATTCTAAAGATACTTTCAATTACTGCTTCATAGATTTCCAAGGTAAAATCAGAAAGGACTAGATGGAAAAACAGGAACGGGAAGGTATTGTGTCTTTGGAACTTGTTAATATGAGGAAGCAGCACCTGAGAAGTCAAATATTTCTCTCCCAGTAAGAAATTCATAGCTATGCCTCTCACAAAATGAAATGCAGTCTGAAAATTCCTGAGTGTTATTAGCATGGACATAAAAACTCAGTGTGTTGTGATCACACACACAGTCATATATTGTCCAAATAATCTTCCTGCACCTTGGAACAAAATTAGTATTTACTGCAGTATTTTTTTATTAGATCCTTGCCTGAGGATAAGCTGAGCCATAACCATAAAAGAGAGGGAAACATACACAGATTCAACATCAAAAACTGAGAAGGAAGCAGATGAGCATGCTGTTGTTTTAAAGCAGATACACTGAAGGGATTATTAATTTATTGATGGTGTTTTAATTGCCATAATTCTGATGCTATTTGAGCAAACTATGCCTCCTGTTGTACTCTATAGTGACACAAAGCTCTGCAGGATGCTTTGAACCCTTCCCATTTTAGCTTATGTCTAAAAATTGCATGTTTAAAGCTGAATTTACATGTGAAATGCAAATCTTTGTGAATGAACTAGCATATCAAACTGGTGCAGCTGTACACAATTAGAGCAAAAATGTGGCTGCTGTTCCAAAGAGCCTTTCCCTTCCTCTGATATAAAATGTTGTTGTTTGTTTGGTAATAAATCACTTATCTCCAACATGTAGGACTATTTTTGAATTAGGAGCTTTTGGTTCAAAGGATTTCATAAGACTTGAAGAACTACCCTATAGCCCATGCTAGCTTTTTGGAACAGAAGCTGCTATTTAGATCTAGGTTTGACTGCTTTTAGGAGTCTATCAGTAGCAATGCTGTTTGCTTCTTTTTCTAGTTGTGTTTTTTTTTTCAAATCGCATTTTAGTCACATTCAGAGTTTCCATGTCCCCCACACGCATGCACACACACAAAGGAAACTGTTTCAAGCCATGGCTAAATGATGTCTTTCCATCTCCTTGTCTCAGAAAGTGTCAGAGTTTTGCAAAGAACTCCCATTCAAATTGAGCAGGAGAGCACAGTGCAGGCTGAATACAAATTCGTGCTGGAGAAGTGGAACGAGGTTAGCGAAGTGTGCAGTTGGCGAGATTGATGTTGATATCCTTCACTGCCAAGTGAAATGCCAATAATGCTTGTATAGCATTTTGTGAGGGCAATAGGAGTATTGATTCCTGAGCAATAATAAAGAATGAAGCTGCTCTCTCAGGTATAAAAATATTGGCAACTGTTACAAAGAATTGACTCACAGAGGCCTGAGTGTTGGCCTATCTTAATACAAATAATTCGGGCTTTAGAAGGAATTCAAGAGCAGCCATGCATGGTCCTCAGGCACATTCTCTGCTATTAATTTATCTGCAGCTTTCACAAGGCTCTCTGCCTATCAGTCAATTGGTCTTTGAGATTCAGGGTCAAAAATGGATTTCTGAAAGCTTTTTGGAAGACAATATGAAAAGCCAGCTGAGCCATGAATTTTTAACATATAAAAATCATTTTTAAAAAGCTACATCTCTCTCTTGCCGTTTTTATGAGAAAAAACAGAACATACGGTATCTGTGCACTTGATAAATACATTTGATATGCATTAATTGGGAGCTGAGATTTCTAATGCTATTATTTTTATTATATTACCTAAAAGAGTTACACACTGAAAGAAGAGTAAAGCTCCCAGAACATGAAACTGTTACAGGTTATAGGACCTCTTACACATTCTCTAACAATTTACAATATGCTGTCTGTTCTTAAGCAGAAGCACTTACGGTTTCCTACATAAATTGAAGAATTAGCTGCCCTTTTTGGTGTCAAAACCCAAACACCTTAAAATTATTTCTTGCTCTTAAAATTGTAAGGCATACCTGTTCACTCTTTTAAGTAAAGGAGGAATTCTGCTCTATCAATCACTGACCATCAAAAGCACGGAGGAAATAGAAACACTGGGAGCGCACATCAACATTTGTAACAAAAGCAGTGATGAAATCCACACAGTGGCGCAGAATTAGCTGTATTTTGTTGGTGAGTACTTCACCTATGCACAGTGTAACAACACACATTTGACAGAACTGTTGGTGACATAGCAAACAACCAGGTTTCTTTCAATATTTATTAGATACCAAAAATATATAATTTACTGGGTTTGCATTAACTGCCTATTTCCCACACTAAGGTTACAGGCTTGGTGGGTTTTAATCAAGACAACTGGCAAAGATAGGTCAATTAAAGTCATAAATAATTCCCCAAAATGCCAAAAGTATTTGCCAGAAGTGAAAAATTCTAACTATGCCCTTATCCCTTGAAAATGTTTAAATCCCATTTCTGTTGAAAAATAGACAGCTGGGATTGCTGTGGAGTAATTTATTCTGCTTTTTTATCCCTCAAATGTAAAAAATCTCAGCTTTTCTCTATTCATATTCATGTTCATCTGAGCAGTTTCTGTTTCTGCTAGCCTTGTGACTAAAAGGCTCTCCTATCACCTACAATGTGAGACAATAATACAGGTTTCCTTTGTATAATGAATTATATGGGAATTCCAAATACTAATCGGAATTAATAACTAGTACCTGTTAATACTTTTTAATACTGAAATATCAGAGGCCAAAGATCATAGCAATGTTCTATCTTTATTTTCCTCAATTATATGTAAAGAAAATATACTAGAATAAGAAACTATTCTTCCAATTGTATATCATTCTACCTCTATCAGCATCAAATTTCATCTGCCATCATGTTGCCTATTAACCTATGAGAGTCATCTCTCATCTTCACTATTCTAAATCATCACTACCAATCACCTCCACTTTTCTTAACTTTTTTTTTTAACCTCTCTTAGCTATTTTAAGAGATATCAGTCCTAGAAAAGGAAAGGATTGTAAATATTTGAAAAGGCAGGCCATATATTTTTAGAGATGTGCTCTGGTGTTTACTGTTTTCTTTAAAAAAGCTCATGGTCTCATTTCTTGAGAAAACACAGCCTTTGGTTCAAGCTTCCAGACAACAATGCAACACAAGAGAAGTACAAGAGCAAAATGAAGATTAATCACTACGTGCATGTTAAGTGCTAAGAGCACTGCAGGATCTGTCTGGTAAAAATCCACAGTGACAGGTTTTCACATAATGATACTGAGCTTTTCTCTTTGAATCCTGCTGGTTATTCCTGTTGGTTAGACACTGGAGGATCATATAAACATCAAACATCATAAGTGTTTCAGTTGCGCTACTAGGTCTTGGTTTTAAACCTGCTACATGTTTTTGTTCCTTTATTTGCCAATGTCAGGCTCCAGTTACTCAAGCATGACCTAGCAGAGATTTCAGTACATTCACCAACACTATTTTTTACCCCCTTTTACCCATGTTTTTTCAAACATTCTGACTAATAAGCTTAGAGAAGTCAGCAGAAAGAAATAAAAATTTTCCCAGCTGTTTTTTTTAAAAGAACATGTCCACTGCTGTGTAGCTTTTTTTTTGCAGTTTGTTGAACAAAGCAATACGTGATGAGTTGAAGAAACTAAAATTCCAGCTATAGATTTGTTTATAAAGTCAATTTAGTTACCTTGAAAGCTATTAGACTGAATACCCCAGAGACTGATCTCATTTACTTCTTCACAGAACTGCTACAATAAAGTATGAAACAGTTCAAGCTTTCAGCACACTGTCCCACTAGTGCGCTCCAAGCTTGACCTCCTAGACTAACATATGAAGGGAGAGATTAGTTCAGCCTTATATTCATTTAGGAAAGCACTCCTCTCACTTTAATCAATGGCAAAATATCTACTGAATTTGATCAGATCTTTGTCCTCTAGGAATGATGCTGCTGACACTGAACAAGCCATAGACACTAATGATCAGATTTTGAAATGGCTGCACACACATACAGAAAAAGAGGTAAACATACTCCTGGGAATATGGCTCTAGTCTTTATGGACGTGTACAGGTTGCAAAGGATCATTAATTATCTGCCTGTTCTAGTGTTTTGCTTAAATCTTGAATTCATACAGAGAGCCATAGAATCATAGAATGGTTTGGGTTGGAAGGGATCTTAAAGCCCACCCAGTTCCAAACCCCTGACACCTCCCACTAGACCAAGCTGCTCAAGGTCACATCCAATCTGGCCTTCAACACTTCCAGGCAGGGGGCATCCACAGCTTCTCTGAGCAGCCTGTGCCAGTGCCTCACCACTGTCATCGAGAAAAATTTCTTCTTAAAGTCCAACTTAAATCTTCCCATTCCCTCGCATCCCATCACTACATACCCTTGTAAAAAGTCCTTCCCCAGCTTTCTTGTAGGCCTCTTTCAGGTACTAGAAGGCTGCTATAAGGTCTCCTCAGCGCCTTCTCTTCTCCAGGCTGAACAACTCTCAGATTGTCTTCATAGCAGAGGTGCTCCAGCCCTCTGACCATTTTCATAGCCCTTCTCTGGACCTGCTCCAACAGTTCCACCTCCTTCTTATGTTGGGGATTCCAGAACTGGACAGAACACAGCAGGTGGGTCTCACAAGAGCAGAGTAGGGGGGGAGAATCACCTCCTTCAACCTCCTGGCCATGATCCTTTGATGCAGTCCGGGACATGGTTGGCCTTCTGGGCTGTGAGTGGACATTGCCAGCTCATGTCAACCTTCTCATCCATCAGCACCCCCAAGTCAATCTCTGCATCCCATTCTTCTGGTATGACAACTGGACCACTCAGCTTGCTGTCATCTGCAGATTTGCTGAGGGTGCACTCGCTGTCACTGTCTATATAATCAATGAAAATGTTAAACAGCACTGGTCCCAGTATGTAACCCTGAGGGACACCACTTGTCTCTGATCTCTATCTGGATATTGAGACATTGACCTCTACTCTCTGAATGCAGCCATCCAACCTATTCCTCATTCACTGAGCAGTCCACGCATCAAATCCCAATCTCTCCAATTCAGATATTGTGGGAGACTCTGTCAAAGGTTTTGCAGAAGTCCAGATAGATCATATCCATTGCTTCTCCCTTTGTCTGCTGATGCGGTCACTCTGTTGTAGAAAGCAACTAGATTGGTCAAACAGGATTTTCCCTTGGTGAAGCCTCGTTGCCTATCTGGAATCACCTCCCTGTCTGCCATGTGCTTTAGCATGGCTTCTAGGAGGATCTGTTCCATGATCTTCCCAGGTACAGAGGTGAGGCTGACAGGTCAGTAGTTCCCGGGGTCCCGCTTTCCACCTTTTTAAAAATGGGCACAATATTGTCCCTCTTCCAGTCACCAGGAACTTCCCCTGACTGCCATCACTTTTCAGATATCATGGAAAGTGGCTTGGCAACCACATCAGTCAATTCCCTCAGGACTCTGGGATGCATCTCATCAGGTCCTATCGACTTGTTTATGTTCAGGTTCCTCAGGTGTTCACAAACCTGATATTCTGCTACAGTGGGAGGGGCTACACCCCCCTGATCCCCATCTTGTTGTCCATTGATCTAGGAGGGATGAGGAGAGTGGTTGCAAGTGAAGACTGAGACAAAAAGTTGCTGAGTACCTCAGCCTTCTCCTCACCTGTCGAGACGTAGTCACCATTTTCATTCATCAGGTGGGAAATGCTTTCTTTAATCTTCCTTTACTGGTTGATGTACCTATAGAAGCTCTTCTTGTTATTCTTTGCTTCTTTTGTCAAGTTCATCTCCAGCTGCACCTTGGCCTTCCTGACTCCATCCCTGCACAACCTTATAGTCTTCCCAGGTTACCTGATCTTGCTTGCACGACCTGTACAGTTCCTTCTCAATTAGTTTGTGCTTTCACTATAAAACCAGACCGTTTGCTATCTCTTTGCTAGTAAAAGAACAGAAAGGATTCTTGAATTAGTATATTCAATTTTACCAACAATGTGAATTTGTGAAAGTCACTTGTTCCTTTTTTTTGCCTCACTCTTCCCATCTATATCCAAAAATGAAATTGGGATATCAACAGATATCAAATTAGGGGGAAAAAAAGTAGAAAGGCAACTTAAGTTTTTTAGTCCAAATTTTTGAGTAAGAGATATCATCGATGCATCAGGTATCACGTCTGATGACAAAACCATATAATTGTGTAATATAACCCTGTATTACCCCTTTGAAACAATCATGTTTCTGCGTAAGTGCAGTAAGAGCTGTCTGCTATGGTAAAAATAAAAAAAAGTTTGTGATCAAAACTTTTTGCTGAAAATTTTGCTGCCAAGTGCTACATGCCACAGAAGACCTACTGGTGAATTTTCAACTTCTCTGAGTCTGGATGCATTTTTATTACAAGCATCAGCCTGCAAGTCCTAAGTTGCTAAACAAGGCTATGGAAGAAATCTGTGGGTGGAAACCTTGTCAATCACTAAAAATAGGATCTTGCTCAGTTGATAATAAAAATACTGCTCTCTGAGAAAGATTGCTGTTAGTCCTTGGGAAAGGCAGCAGGGCAACCTTTCTTACCAAGAGCCAACCCCCCCTGAGTATCTGCTTTGATATATGATTTTTGCCAGGTTTGTTTTATGTTTGTTTTTTTTTATTTCCCACCTCCCATCGCACCTGGTACTCAGGAGTTAGAATTTTGAGTCTGCAATTTGAAATACTTGAAAATATAAAAGGATGATCTGGCCATGTCTTATACCTCTGCTTTACTGATTTTGTAGCTTTTCATTCCTGATTTAATTATTCAGACAGCATTTATCTGCTTTTTTCCCTACTTTAAATCTGGATTTAAATTACTCTTCTCCTCTCATAGAAATTTATTATCACTGATACTTCTGCTGAACATAGAGTACCACATGCTGGGCTTGAGTCTGAATGTTGGTACTCTGCCACTTAGTTCAGTGGCAGGCCCTGTGTATAAATTCCTACTGAACATCAGAAACTGAGAAAACCACTTAAAGAGGTTTCTTTTACTAGTTCAAACTATAAGTGCCTAGCTTAACATCAGCTGAAGTTATATTTTCAGCCCTAACTGCTGATCTGACATCCATATAAAGCTTTCACTGGTCTGCTCTTAGACATTTAGGACAAACTTATGAGCTGTAATTGAAGACTCAGGCACACAGGAAGCACAGAGGCATTCAAAATCATGCTGACTATAATGAAGCCGGAGAAGAGAGACAAGAAATCTGTCCATTCAGCTAATCTTATCGCATTTTCAGGAAAGTCTCCACACTAGCCAAGCAGAGATACTTAAAATTCAAGTCCATAAAAATCACATTAGATTTGAGAAAATGTTTGAAGCTCTGAAACTTTGCCAAACATGTTTCGTAACTAGTAGTATGACTTCTCCAGCCTCAGAATTTAAGTAATACAAATGTATAACCACACCTCAGTGCAAATTCAGAAGAGTAGAAAATAATATTTTTCATGTAGCATTTTTGTCATTGGAATGTACATATTTAAAAACCACAGAGCTAGATATATAAAAACATTCTTCTGCTGAAGTGAGAAAGCAGAATTATTCTAAACATTCACTTTTGTTACCTTAGTCACATCACTGAAAAGAAGCCTTTGATAATACAAAAATATCTCAAGACATTTACCTTTATAATATGAATTATAACTAAATATCACAAAGTATAAAGTATTTCACAATTATATGAATGTGATATGTCCAGCACTTCATAAACATATAAAAAGATTTTCCTGAATCAAAAATATTACAATCTAATTAGGCATTACATGACTGAGAGGTAAAAGAGTGAATTGATGAAAGCATTAAAATGAAAGGGTAAAAGTTAAGCACACATCTTAGCCCCATGACTCATAAGTGTATGTGTATACAGACATGCATCTATTCATTGGATGAGGAGGCCAACACTTACCGTCCTCTTCTCTCAAGTTGTGTGTCTTCACGAGTCATTTGAAAAGAAGAGTGTGAAGGGTTGTCAGACTGCTTCAGGAAGTGAGATGAAGACAAATCGGGCCATATGGAAGAAGTTGTGAGAGCAGAGGGGAAGAAGCACACAGAGAAAATCTTGCAAGTCTTTTTCTTGGGTTGAATAAAGAGAGGACAGAAAAGTAGATGAAAGTACAAAAGTAAACAGGTGACATAAAGTGATATCACGGCCTTTCAATCCAGGTATCAAAGGAGATGTTGTTCTGCGCTCTTTCTAGTAAGCCAGGCAGATCTGTAGCAACCCTTCTTTTAAGTCTTAGAGTAGCAGACCACTGTATCAAAACTTCTCTGGAAACTTCCTTTCTCAAGGGTATCTTTACCTTCACCATAGAGATCAAAGCATGAGTCAGAAGTTACTGCTTGAAAATTGCATGTGGTATTCATAATTTTAGCCTCTACAGATGGCCACACTAGGAAAGTAAGTTGCCACATTAAGGAAGTGGAGAACATTTGGGGTTTTCAAACACAAATATGGCATGGAATTTAGTTTATACAGCAAGGAAGAAATTTAGGAAACAATGTTGGCACATCAGAGAAATGAATTAATAATTAATAGCTTATAAAGGTGTTAACAGCTCTTTAAAATGACACATAATTGTAGGAACGACGATTTATTACTGAAAGATCACTAACAGCTTTTAAATATGTTGATTATCACAGTGAAAAAAATGAGTGTTTTAAAAAAATGTCAACAATTATATCTCTCTTAAGTTATAATTGTCAGATAAACAGCTTGTAAATGACTAAAAACATTACTGTAAAGTAAATCTCCTCTCACTGGCTGCTACTGTTGTTACCAAAGTGAGCTCTAAGGCCAGGATTCAAAGATTAGAAGTGACATATGCAGCATGCTTACATGGCAAAGTGAAAAAAAAAACCATAAAAAAGAGCATTAAATTATTTATGTTTTAATATGTGTTTATTTGCTCTCTTTTTTTTTTCCTCAGGAGAAATTAAAAGTGCTAGTTTAACAAAGCAAAAATACCACCTGTTCATAATATTTGCACATAGAAAAGAATATTTAGACATGAGATAATCTTCAGGTATAATACAGCCTAAAAAATTTGTTCCTATGCAGAGAACAAAGTAACCAAAGTGCAAAACGTGCTAAATGAATAAGTATTTTCTTTACTCTTGTCCACATAGCTGAAAGTCATTTGCTTTCACTATTATGATGATATGAAACTGACAACTAGTATGTTAGTTCTGTGCGATTGCATCATATTTCATGTTATGCATGCTGTAATATACAGAAAGTCATGTTGATGCATCGTAAAACACCTTGATCTTCAAAATCAGAAGGCTCTTATTAGTAGAAAAATTAGTAGACTCCTATAAAACTCCACTTTAATTTTTTGCTAATTATTTAATTAAGGCATCAATATTCACTGTATTCCCCATGTACACATGCATAAGAATAAGAATATTAGAGGTACTGAAATTCTAACTATTGGAAGCATTGTGGTTCAATTTGAAGTACGTATCACTATACTGAAATCTATCTGAATAGAATTTATTATAAGAAAGCTTGTGCGCAGCAGGATGTAAATGTGTGAGTATGGGAGAACAACAGCTTCAGCAGAGATTCTGTGCTTCTGAAGAAAGAGGCACACATCCAGGAACAATTAAAAAACATGTTGAAGAAATTCTCTCTCTTTATTCCTCAGTTAACATACCCTTTCCTTGACTTTACACATCCTTTCTTCATACTTACTCTGTTCTTTACGCACAAATTTTAGCACAGGAGTTAAAAAGTTCCCCGTTGATTTAAAAGACTGCTGCCATGAACTCTACTTAATTTTTCAAAGTCAGGAGGACTATTCAAGAAAATACTTCATTATATTGACACACTGGGACAAGGCATGAACCAGTCAGAAGTAAAAACCCAGTCCTGAGTTGCAGCAGTAATTTCAGTAGAACCAAGTAAAAACAATATCGGGGTTATGTACAAGAACAAGAATATATTGACTTTTTAAAAGGCAAAACAATTTAAGGAATGCAAACGTTGATTATATTTAGCAAACAGTTAATAGCTTACTCCAGTGAAGACCTGTATGGAAAGACTGAAATACCTCATCTTCAGCATACACTATGTTTTCATTTAAAGACCTCATGAAAACTAAGGCTGTTCTCTTACAGCAAACTAGCCTTATTGTGCTTCTCCAAAGCTGCTTCTACAGCACTCTTACTTTTCTCCTCATGGACATTGAGAGTTTTGTTATAATTTAACCTCATGCTCCCATACACATATAGACCTGCACATGTCCAATGCCATATTCACTGTTATGTACTCTCATCTGGTAATTTTACTTTAAATAGAAAAACAGCAAAAAACAACAATTAGTTGCCTCTTCAGCAAAGTTACATAGACAATCAAAGATAAAAGGCAGACCAGGCTGTACATGAACTCCATCAGATCTACTAATATATTGGTAACATACTAAAAATTGTACTCTGAACTTTGTAGACTGAACTTTGAACAAGCATTATCAAGACTACACAGGGTTAAATAGTTGTGGGGAAAAGTGTGTCACAAGATGTCATAACAAGTGATAAAACTGTATAGATTAAGACAAGTTAAATAACCGCAAAGGAGTCAGAGCAAGGTTATATGAACTGACTATTATGGCCAAAATGAGCCACGAAACATAAAACACTGTAATTATATCTCAAGCTGTCAAAGTAATTGTGTCAGCACTTGCATAGAGACTGAGGAAGAAGCATTTAAAAAATTATAAAGAGAAAAGAAAGACAAAAGAAAGCAAAGAGCTAAGTGATGTGTTGTAGAAGGTGGGGCTGTGAAAATGCAAAGTGCAATTCAGACAATTGGAAAATTATGACTGTACTAGAACACAGTATGTTTACTAATGTAATAAGTCTTCTAATGTTCTATCCGTTTTTCAATGTAAGTCCACTTGCAGTGCCAGTACACAGTACACAATTTTTTAGAAGTCATGCAACTTGCATTTCCTTGAAATAATAGGTGTAAAATTTTCATTCCAAGCAACATCTGCAAATGAGTCAAGTAGATATTGAAGGGAGACTATCGACCCTTTTCCAAATAACAACAGGCAATTGTGTAAAACTGAGGAGCCTGACTGTTAAGAAAAGTTTAAATAAGAGAAGTTAAACTTCAGAACGTCATGGAAAATGCCATGGGACTTTTATTACAAGCACATAATATCCTAATATCTCACTAAACCAGCACAGTGGCAGTTCTTGGTGGACACTTCAGTGGACGTCTGAGAGCTAGCAGAGAATTTATAAAGATCATCCCCGCGTTATTTTGCAAATCTAAGAGGGTTCTCTAATTAATAAAACATCTCTGGAATGGGGCTTAAATGTAACAGAAACCTGACAAGCCAAAGCACTTTGTTTATCCAGCATGTAGCTTTCATAAAAGTTAAACTAATGAATTACACTGCTTTTGCTGTAAGACTGCAAGAACAAAAGATTAAAGTGGGATTCTTTCTAATGTTGTAAAGATACTGTACCTGAAATTAATATGCATCTTAACATGTATTTATAAAATCCATAAAATTATCTGAACTATAGGATATTTTATCATACACCTCAGGGAAAAATCAGTCCTATTTAATAAATCATGTGATTAAAAGAACAGAGTATTGTAGGGACATAGATATTAACTCTACAGAAGCTGTATAAACAGCTTTGTGGTAATGTTCCAGTTATTTAGTCATCCATCATTAATACAAAGTAACATTTGCTAAACTGCTGAAATGACTTCAAAAATTTAGGCAATATGGAGTTTATCTGGATGTCATGTTCAAAAACCCTGAAATGCATATAACACAATGCCTGTGTCAAAATCATTCCCATTATATTCCTGATTTCTCAACTGAGATGTGCCACATCTCTTCGCACGAGACTTGATGTGGAACTTTTCTCTGAATCTGCATAAAAAAAAAAAATTCCTCTGGACCTACTTCATTCTGAAGAGGATAAGGATCAAAGAGAAAGATAGACAGGAAAAGCCTGCACACAGGAATGAAATATTTCTAGATGGAGAGCATGAGTTTTGCACTATGAAGTATTCACACAAACCACAAGTGCACCACAAAAAGACATGGGATAAGAAACACTGTTTTGAGTCCTTTCATTAAGTGGAAAATCTTTCTGTCCAGAAATTACACAGTATTTTACCTAACTGTTATCAGATTAAACAGAGTTATGAGCCAGATATAGTCTCTCTCTATAGCAAATTTGGAGATAAAATTTTATGTAAATAATCCCTCCAGAGCCACACCCCCACCCCCCCCTTAAATGCCTATAAAATGTTTAAATACGTCAGAACACTTGCATGCCTTTGGCTTTAATGACTGCAGACACTGAAAAAGCACTGCAGCCGAACCCTTCCAAGATACTGGTGAAGTAACAGGATTGCATAACATTATGAAGGAAATTACAGGGATGATGAGCATCTTCTACACATGGAAAAATCTCAGCAAAGTTACTTATATGCGCATTTTCTAAGAAACTGATAAATAAATCAAAACACAAAAATATCTTCATTTTTGTTCTCAGAGTTGCTTGACAGTACTGCAATGGACCCACTGTACATTGCAACACAGAGTATGGTTCTTCCTCATCCAAAACAGAATGGATAAATGCAGAAAGGTATAGAACAGAAACTGAAAGTTCTATGGAACAGGCAGACTGACAAGCAGTTTGTCAAATTAATTTTTCACTTTAAGTCCCCAAAGTCACACCATTGTGTTGAACTGCATCTTATCTGTTTCACCATAAAAAGACTTACTTTTCTAAGAAAAGTATTCAAAAAAACAGGAAAAACTTTGATGCAGCAAGGCCAGGTAGATTCTGAATTAAATTGTATACATCAGCCAAATCCAGCAATCCAACATTTAAACCAGAAAAGACTTCTCAGAGCTTAAGTAATTTGTAAGGGTTATCTCCTAATAAGAACGTCTTGAAAACAGAAACTAGACTAACCAGGACTTGTCTTAAGATATAAACTGAAGAATAATAAGGAAGAGAAAATATAAGCTAAAATTATCAGTACAAGGGTACAAAGGAAAAGCATATCAAATATAATTTACCCTACAAGCTTTCATTTACAAAGTATGCATATTGAACACAATTTCCAATTCTGAGATTTCTTAGTTCGATTTTTTAAAAATACCTCTCAAAACAAGACTTTTCCTACCTCTGTTTTCAGAGTGAAAAGCACTTCTCAAATGATTGTAACATTTAACATGGTGGCATCCTCCTGATCAAAGCTATGACACCATTGTTAGAACATTATCCATCACTAATGTTTAAAGCCCTGAACTTGATTTATACTATATTTATACTCCACACACACAAAAAAAATCTTCCTTGCAAACCAAGTTAAAAGTGGACTGAGAAAACTGTGTTCACTCTTTCAGTATCGTCCTCTGCAGAGGTCTATGAAGATCAGCTTTGGAATCAATACAAATCCATGGTGAGAGGGAAGTGTTTCAGAAATTTCTAAATCTTATTGAGTCAGTATTATTAAAACAGTTCAGTAGGAAAGTTGCAATTTAGTTTGATGTGACATTCCTAACAGTGGTTACAATGGAGTTTAAGCATAGTGCACACTCTACTGTATTTCTATCTGAGTATATATAGAGTATAGCTAAGGAAAACTCCAATACCACAGGTTTCTGACTGCAGACACACACTTGTAGCAACTGATCAAATATTTGGATCTCAGATTCCAAGTATTTTCCATAGGATTTATAGTCTTGAAAGAATAATTAGATGAACTGCAATACCTGTAATATGGTTTAGATAAATTTGAATCTTATTTCCCTAATATTGTTTCACCCTAGATGAAGATGACCTCTGTCCCTTTGTTTAGCTGTAGGCAGTGACCTAACTGCTGAACTGGAAATACCAGAGGTTTTTGACATATAGCACTTGGACATAGGCTGTTTCCGTGAGAGAGGCTATCCATTCATCTATCTAAGAAGAAAAGACAGAAAATAGGATCTAGTGAAATTTTTTTCAAGATACATTAACAGCAGTAGAAATAATAATAACAACAAAAGATGATGTGCATCGATGAATGAAAAAAAGGTAAGGAAATATTTGTCACCTGGAAAAGGTTTGATGACTCAGTGTGGAAGGAGGGGCTGGAGGAAGTAAATACAATAGGTAAGTCAAATCCAACTTCCAGGAAAACTGCACAGTAATTCAAAATATCTGCTTCTGTTTTGAAAACCTTTCTAAGATGTTCTAAGAGTGTATTGTATCTAACATTGATATTGTTCTGGCATACCAATAGATCTAAAAATACCCTTCCAAAGAAAACTTCAAAAATCTGAGGAATGTTTTTTTTTCCTTCCTGTTGTAACACAATAAGCACAGAAGTTGCAAAAGTCCCATTCCACTGAAAACTTCTGAACTTAAAGCATCAGTCTGCATTGGCCATTACTCTAATTTAACCGAATACCAGCCCACCTCTTGCAGAGCAGAATTTGTTTTGTCGTGTATCTCAATATTAAAGATTAGTGCTTTACATGCACACATACTTCCTGCATGTAGTATTATGCAAGACACTCCCTAGCCTGCATTTACCCTAAGAATCTGTTAGTTTACAAGATAAGCCCAGGAACCTGATGGCTGCAAAATGACCAAAGATTAGGATCTCAGGAAAAAGGAATGATTTGTCTAATTAATTTGAGAGGCTTAAGATATTTCATTTAATACTGATTTAATATTAATTCTCCAAAGCAATATTTCTATTCTTTCATTCATTGATATTCCTTTCCTGACAAATCCAAATTAGTTACGTTCCTGATTAGAGAATAAAAGTGTGCAATAAATTATTTTTTATGTGGCTATTACTTGATGGTCTTCATACTAACATTCACCTTGTTAATGAACAGAGGATAATCTCAGTAATTTGTGTCCCCTACTGATATTGATAGCACCATTTGGAATTACAATAATTCCACCTGTCTCTCAGCGAAAAAGAAAATTAATATTCAGCAATGATTTTATAACAAATGGGATGAGTGAAGCATTTCATTCCGCAAAGTGCATAAACTCCATGTCTCTCTTAAACACTATATGAGGGATAATACAATTACTTACAAAGTAAGATTTGTTCTTGATTTAGCCTTAAAAAGCAAAACAAACAAAAACCTATACATGTACGCTTTTTATAAACATGAATATGCAAAGATCGTCCAGCTCTAAGAGATGGAATGCATCTATAGATAAATTGGAATGGAAAAAACTACGATATTACTGCAAAGTGTACTGTTCTAGCAGAGCATCCACAGCATTAAAGATGTTACATACACATCCATGACAAATGGGTTGAAGTTAAGCCTGCAGTACAGCTTGTTCTTTCACATACTCTGATTTTTCAGATTTTCATTTGGTAAATTTAATATTCATTAACAAATACTGTCTATGAATTAATAAAAAACCTTTTTCATGGGTTTTACCTTGCATAGTTGTATTCATACAGATGAAGGGTAGAGAAAGAATGAATGTGTAAAGAGCTAATTACAAGTGTAACTAATAGCTCCCTGGTGCCATAAGTAGCTGGACAGAACAAAAATTACAGTATTTGGGCAAGAAAAGTTATTGGACATTTTATAGAAAATATAAACAGGCAAATATTTCAAGGAGACATTGGACTTAGAAGACAGAATTACTCCACAGTGGAAGTTGGTTTTTTGTTTGCTTTTTTTTAATGTTGAATTACCTTGCTCCTTCATGCACTGACAGAACTCAAGGAACCCAATGTAATTGGCAAAGAACTGTCACTTCAAACCCAAAAGAATGCTAAATGCCATTGTTTCACACTAGAGGTCACCCCCAGTAAGAAAATGCTAAATTGTAGCATCTAAATTGTAGCATCTTTTATTTTCCACCTGTAGCTGGTACAACGTTGAAAAGCTGTTGATTTTTTTTGTGGTTTTCTGAGACTAAATATCATTTCAATTAAGCAAAAAGAAACTTCATTAAACAGGATTTGCTTTTCTCTATCACACAGAACCTGTTAATTAGTTACCACATTGTCGCGGATTTTGTTAAAAAAACTCAATATGCTTGATTTTAGGGTCTTCTTGTAAATAAAAAATATAACATCTCAGCTGGAAAAATGTGATACCTATCATGACCTTATTGATTTTTCTTACTTTATTGATAAAAGTCAGCATTGATGGCCAGACATAGCAGCATACATGAATACAAAATATCTGACATTTATCTGTACTTGTTCAAAAGAATTAGAATCCATGTAATTCTTAGAGTACACCTGAACTAACATTATTCTTAATTTCTTTTGAATGTCAACAAAATACGTATATGAAAGCATTAAGATTAATGATTTAGGGAGACTTGCAAAACAAGGACTGTATATTAGATTGATGATAAGATCATGATACAGTGATTATTTGCATGACAAGATCAAGACATAGTGATTATTTGCATGGCGCATCTTCAGTTTCTAACTAGCATTTCAAAAATTAATGTTTGAAAACAGACACAGAGACAAATGTTGGAAGTATTGTATTTATTTATGTGTATCCACAGAAACAGAAGTAGTACTGAACGTAATTAAAAAAATATTTTCAGATTTTCCATTGTTCTATAAAAATGCCATGTATGCATCAAAAAACCCCATAAATCATTAAGTTACCAGATCTTAAAACATTTTTCTCTTATTAATATTTACTTCATTCCCCCATTTTTTTCTTATTTAGAGAGCTATAACTGAACTTTATCCCAAAAATCTGGCTGTAGTGAATGAAAAGAAGCTTAGAGGATCAGACCACTTCACTGAGTTTTGGTCACTAAGTTCCAAATAGGTTAAAATGATATATGTGAAAAAGCACCTTGGATAGTCAGTGAACCATAATAGCTACCATTTCCCTGAAGAGTCCAAAAAATTACTCATCTGGTTTGCCTGGATTTTCCTGCTTTATTTGTATAGGATGCTTATTGTCCAAAATGGTTTATAGATGCCACCCTTGAAATGCCATGTGATAAAACAACGCATTACATAGCCATAGAGTTCTTTTCTGTAGACAAACACCTAGAGCAAGGCTTTGGGAACAGAAAGGACAAAGCAAAAAACTCAAAAAACAATGTGCAGCTTTGTAATGTAAAGCTACTAAAGTAGTGTCCATATAGTCATGTACAATTTTACATTTTTTAGCCCAGTTGTTCTTCCTGTAGACTCTTGGTTGCTTTTAATATGCAGAAATTTCTGTCCTTTAGGGTTTTTTAATGTGGAATAAACCCCACATTTTTATTGCTCTTCTTCTGCTCTTTAGAAGAGGCAAGACTAGGGCAAATAAATGCCAGTTCTCTTCAACAGATTTTTCATTTCATTCCAGAGTTAGTCACTATTTAAATGTAATACAACAAAAAAAAACCAAACTGACAAATCTATTTTATGTTGTAGGAGTTTGAGGGGATGAGAGTATTTGTAAAGGAACTTTTTAGGCAAAAATCAGAAAAACTCAAACCTAATTATGAAGTTTATAAGACCAGTGGGTTTATAAAAACAAAAGCATATAACGTACCAGATTGTAGAGAAGTTAGATCAATTGTTAGCACATTCTTTAGCTATTAATTGTGTAACTTTAAATATTTCAAAGATACAGCTTAAATGCCTGTCATCCTAACTGGATAAGTCCTCTGCACTATATATGTCACTGTAACTTGTGATTTTTACTCAATAGGGAATTTATTGAAAAGTTTTTTCTGTTTATTTTCCTTGTACGAGAATTGATGGGCTTTTTAAAGCATGTTTAAGGTTGATAGAGTCTAGTTTTAACTAGGTTTTTTGACTATATATAAACTTTCATTTACACACAGTATGCATAAAATCTGTAACTGAATTACAGTTAAAAGAACAACAATGTGAGGGTAGGAAGGAGGGCGAAGATGGCTATTCATAAAGAGTCTGCAGATATCATAGGATCATAGAATGGTTTGGGTTGGAAGGGACCTTAAAGATCATCCAGCTCCAACCTCCTCTGCCATGGACAGGGACACCTTCCACTCAATCAGGCTACTCAAAGCCTCATCCAGCCTGGCCTTGAACACCTCATGAGAAAAGGCGTCCACTGTTTCTCTGGGCAAAATGTTCCAGTGAATCACCACCCTAACAGTAAAAATTTCTCCTAATATCTGATCCAAACCTCCCTTCTTTCAGCTTAAAGCCGTTATACCCCCTACCTTACCACTACAGTCCCCGATAAAGAGCCCTCCCCAGCTTTCTTGCAGGCACCGTTTAAGTACTGGAAGGTTGGTATATGGTCTCCCTGGAGCCTTCTCTTTCCTTAGCTAAACAACCCAAACTCTCTCAGCTTGTTCTCATATGGGTCGTGCTCTAGCCCTCTGATCAACTTCATGGCCCTCCTCTGGATTCGCTCCAAAAGATTTATGTATTTCCTATGTTAAGGACTCCAGAATTGAATGTAGTATTCCAGGTGAAATCTCATAAGAGCGGAGTAGAGGAGGAGAATCACCTCCCTCAACCTGTTCGTTATACTTCTTCTGATGCAGCCTAGCATATCATTGGCTTTCTGGGCTGCAGGCACACATTGACAGGTCATGCTGAGCTTGTCATTCACCAGCACCCCCAAATCCTTCTCTTCAGGAATGCTCTCTATCCATTCTCTGCCCAGTCTGCAACTGTGCTTGGGATTGCCCCAACCCAGCTACAGGATGTTGCACTTAGCTTTATTGAACTTCATGAGGTTAGCACAGGCACACCTGCCAAGCCTGTCACAGTCCCTCTGGATAGGAATTAGTAGAATTACATTTAATTTTTTATCAAAAGGGTTTGAAAAGTCTTGCAGGAGTTGGAAGGAAGGGAGTGAACCAAAAAAAAAAACCCAGACCAACCAAAACCCAAAGCTCAAAAAATATGTCTCCTGGGAAAAGTTGCTTCCAGAACGTATGTGATTCCATCCTTGCATTTATCCTAATTTAAGTTTACCCTCATGCAATACCATTTTCCAGCATCCACTAACATGCTATTGAAACTTTGAATCATGCAACCATGTTTACAAGTAGATAACAAGAGTTATTACTGCTATAAAGACTGAAAGGTCAGAAGAATTTGACCTAATAGGTTAGCAGTTCAGACATCCTGGGATACACAGGCACAAATTCAACCATAAATAGTAAACATACAGAGATATACAAGAAAGGGTGTTACTCTCAGTATTATTTTAGGCATGCAGGGGTTGGTCTCTTCTCTCAGGCGATCAGTGACCGCACAAGAGGACATGGTGTCAAGATTTGTCAAGGGAGGTTTAGGCTTGATATTAGGAAAAAATTTTTCACTGAAAAGATGATTCACCAATAGAATGTACTGCCCAGGGAGGTGGTGGACTCATCATCCCTGGAGGTGTTTAAAAAGAGATTGGATGAGGCACTTAGTGCCATGGTTTAAATGACGAGTGGGTGCTAGTGTTGGGTTATAGGTTGGACTAGATGATCTCAGAGGTCTTTTCCAACCTTGTGATACTGTGATACCAATTTAGTTCTGATTGGGAATTAAATTGATTCTGTCCCCTCCAGAACTGCAATAAAGGTTGATTTTTGTTTCCCAAAAACCTCTCACAAGCCAATAGTTGTTAACTTCACCATAGATACGTTTACTGGTAAAGATATGTACCTAAGCAACTTTGCATATTGTGATCATACATTATAAATTTTTGAGCCAGAAGTGACTTTCAGGTACCATTCCCTTACATACTGTAGTAAGTAGAACAAGATACAGATTTAGTATGAAATGGATAACAAGCTGCTATGTTCTTCTTCAAAGACTCAATTAGCTCATAGTGTTTCAGCAAGAATTTCTTTAGAATAATCAGCCTATCCTTGTCAATGCCTCTCATTTTAAGGTTTAAACAGAAACAAAGAAACCAGGAAAGAAAAACTACCTTCTTAGACGTCTTACTTTTGTAATTAGTTATGTTATTATTATAATAATCTTCCACAGATTTTCTTGGTTCTAGCAAGAGGAAATAACTACACTTGACTTGAGACATTCTAGAAGCATATTATATTTCATATTAAATTCAAATATTTTGATGGTTTTAATTGTTTGGAATGACATAAAAAGTTTACAAAACAAAAAAACCCACCAAACCCTGCCTCTTTATCTCTCTTTCTCTGCAGAAGCATAGGCATCTGCATAGTTCATTTTATTTCAGTGATGCAACTGACAACTCAACCTTTAGAAGCTATGGTGTTATAGCAACCTGCATCCTTGTTATATATCCTGCTACTCTCGTGAGCCTGATAGGACTGATTTGCCAGTGCACACCTCTTACTTGTTGTACTAAGGTTTGCCACTGAGACCTAGTCACAAATTTCCACAAAGAGCTGAACTACACAGTGCAGAGATCCTCTGGCAGCTGGTCCAAGCCTGAGTGTGGAGACCCTAAGTACCGTACAACTCCAGGACAGAGCATGACCTTGGGAATTCTGTCTACACACAACCCATTTTTACTGACTGACTTCAAGATCCCTATTTATATATATACAAATATGTTTTGTTTTTCTGTGTGTGTATGTATACATACACACACACACACATATATATATAACTCCAAGTGTGAAACACATCAGCCATAGGCTAACAAAGGCCTTCTTATATGTGCTGTTCCCTGTTTGGAAGAGGCTACAGATAGAACGGAAGATTAGACTAACATGTAATGACTTCCCTGGCAGAAATCTTGTTACAGCAAGAGAAGGGCACAGAGTCAATCAGTTCTTTACAGATGGTCTGCAGAAAGGCAATTTATGAAGAAGAGAAAAAGAAAAATAAGGTGGCAGAGAAGCTCAGAGAGAGAGGAAAAAATAAGCAGCTTTCACCTTTCTGGCATCAAGCAACAGCTGAAGGATGATGGCTGCTCTGATGACAGGGAAGAGGAAAACAGCAAGCAGAGAAGGGTAGGATGTCTCTGGTACAGCAGAGAGTATTTAGGACTTGAAAGGAAAACAAGGAAAATCCTGAGGAATGCTGAAGTGTGCAACTATGATACGGAATGGCAGTTGTTACTGTTTTGCTCTATAGAATTCACTTAATGTGAGAGCTGTTAAAATAAAGTGAATCCAGGAGTGGAGTCTGGAGACAGTTTAAGCCTGAGGTGGAAGAAGGAAGCAAGGCGAGAGAGGAGGTAGTTTGGTTTGGTTGGCGTAAAGGGGGAAAAATCTAAAAAAGTGACAGACAAGGATTGTAAAGAAAGCAAAATTATCCAATTCTAATGTTTGCATCTTACTCCAAAGCAGAACTAGGAAAACTTTTTGCCCTTGTGAAGCAAAGAGGATCTAAACTTTTTAGTTTCATCTGAAAGGCTGCAAGAAAGAGTACTCAGTTCTGACTTTCAGAAGACATATTTGCAAAGATCATCCAGAAGTGTAGAGAGAAGAAAGCGCTCTTTATTTGGAATGACTGGTCCTCAAGTTGTGAGTCTCTTGCACTTCCCCTTTGCCATAGGATTTTATAGCTCCAAACCCACGCTAACAATACTTCTGTTTCACTGTCCTAAGTAACTAATAGATTTATTTCTAAATAAATCTAGGAAGCAATGTACATGAAGAGAACCATTTGCAGATGACAAGTTTTTATCATATATGTTAGCCCTTGCTGAAAACTAATACCAATGTCTGAAACTCCAGTCCAGTACTAAAAACATGATCAGTGAGATCTAAGATGTCTCACAAGACAATATATTAACACAATGCAACTGAAGAAGCATAATTTCTGTGCACAAAAACAGATAAGCTATGCATGAGAAAGCAAACACTCAAAATTCAGTCCAGTTTTTATTTGTCAATGGAAACTATAATAGTAATAAAAAAAAACTTCTTCTTTTAAAAGAAGCTGAAAAAGGAGAACTAAACAGTTATATTCCAGATCTTGTGACATACAATACACCACACCAATGTATTGGTATACTTCTCAAGCCTGATTTTCAAATGATGGTATAGATTATAGCAATTCAATAGGATTTTATTCAAAAATCCCCGACTCTCTCTACAATTGATTTTGTTTAGAAACATGAAAACGGCTATTTTTCTTTGCAGTAGAAATGTGTGGAAACTGAATCAAAGCACCAGCATAAAAACACCAGAATCCATAAACCACCAGAATCTGTAACCACCTGACTTCTCAGCTTTCTCTGTGTCATTAAACATGCCAGTTGACAGGTATACTTTTTATTTTTAAATAATGTTTACATATCACACTGAGCTTGGGTGAACTACATCACAGTACAGGGAGTTTTCTATTTCTCCAGTCCTAGTTGATGGCTCAAAACCCATGCATTTGTGAAAGGTCTTCTAGGAGTTCAAAAGCAGGAAAATTCATGTGCTCTATCTCAATCCTCTAGAAGAGTAATCACCTACACTCTCACAGCAGATGTTATTGTGAATGTGTAGAAGGAGGAAAGCACAAGAACAGTAGTTAAGACACCCAACTACTTACTCTTTCAAGTTAAAGATTACAGAATGTGCCCAACTGATTATTGCTGCGTTCTTGGATGGCAACAGTCTGATTTACAGCCACATAGTTTACTCACATACTCTTTCATCATTTTCACTCAGGGAATGGCAAGCTGTGACATAGAGCTGAAATAGATAATTAGGAACAAGAAACTCATGCTAGTTTCGCCACACAGAGTGTGTATGTTTGATTATTCCTTAAACTGCATTTAAAAGTGCACCAGAGACACAACACCTAGCCTTAATGTAAATGACCTGACCTTGGCCATGTTGATTAGAAAACTTTATCCTTGGATCTATATCTATTTTAATTGAAAATTACTTGGAAATGTATTCAATTGAGATGTGCAATTAAATGATTATTTTCTTTCATTCTTTGTACTTGTGCCTGTGCCTACAACTATTTTTCATCAGAACACCCTTTGTCTAATGGTCTGCTCTGACTAAGAAACTAAAATATTGCTGAAATATGCCAACAGAAAAAAGAGGTTTGGTAGAAATTCAGAGACAGGGATATATCCAGGGTCTGCTTATATTCAGTTAAAACTCTGGTATCCCTTTTACCTTTTGTTCTCCCCTTTGTCTTTGTTCTCTCCACAGCTGCAGCTATTTTTATCTCTATGCTCACTGCCAAAAAGGTATCTCCATTTAGAAACCAACATGCATCTATCTGACCCTGTTCCAGAGTTCTTTTGACAAGGAACAAGAGCAAGCTGTTGGCTTAAGCTCTAAAGCCATCAAAAACAGGAAGCAACAAAGAGATCTTAGCCTTCTTTGGCTGGAAACTGTCACCTCTAACATTCATGTTTGCCATGCCAGTTCAGCAGCCTGAAGTTCAAAAGATCCTCAGACTCAAGCCTTGCTTGTAACTAGTGGAAGTAAATTTTACTATAAAGCCAGGTGTCAGGACATTTTAGGGTATCTGAAGTAAATAATAATCAGAACATAAAACCCGAGTTGTAGGATTTTATTCAGTTGCTCCATTTGTTTGAACCAACTCTGTTTCCTACACATGAGATAAAGGAAAACAAGAAGGAAGAATTCCCAAGAACGTGGTTCGATTATATTATCACATACTTTTTAAATCACTGCAAGACACATCCACTTGTAAGTTTACAGTTAATTACAGGAATATATTTGATTCTTAAAGTAGTATTTAAAAATAAAATCTTTATATTAAAATTATTTCACTATTCATGAATCTGTGTATATTTACAAATACCAGCTTATTTCTCTCCTACTGTTCTTCCTCAGAAAGATAATTATGATTATTTTTGTTTTAACAAGGAATAAAATATTCTTGAGACTCACTGAGAGGCAACAAATGTATGTTCTTCATGTACTGAAAAGCCACTTTTGAAAATGAGATAAGCTCATTTCAGTCCCTTTGAAAACTTTACCTAAAACACTTAGAAAATACAATGTGCTATCTAGTTGTACTATATGTCTTCAAGGCAGCCTTCATTACTGTCACCTCACCATAGCATGGATTTAGAATAAGAATGAAATAGGCCTTTGAATTCTCTGTGCAAATCTCAACAGAATTAACAGTCTGTTGTTTAGAAAGACAGGAACAGAGGCCAAAACAATATATATATATAAACATCTGTGATTGATCCAAATTATTTTCAGCTCCGTGACACTAGGTGAAGGGTGAAGTATTTCAGGGGAAACAGTTGGACAATTAAGTGTCTGTAAGAACAAACCAAGTTCATGCAAAAGCCAGCTATTTATATAATTAGTCTTCGCCATTTCCCAGTTTGTCAAAAATCATAAATTTGTTGGCTAGGAATCTTAAAGCTCACTTAAATACCATGAAGATTACAGGAGGGGTGAGAAGAAAGGAAGATAATGACACATCTTTTTATTTACCATCTTTGTTTTGAGCCTTCAGGGTAGACCAACTTCAAATTTATAGTTTTTTGCTATAACTAGGAGCAAAGAAATTTTTCTTCTTGTTTCCTCACACCCTCAGTTGAAAGACATACTTTCTATTTAATAAAACAGAGCCTAAGGTAAACACTAAACTATCATCATTTTGTGACAAAACAGCAAGGACTGCCAATGTTCCAAAATCTTCACTAGAAAAAAAAAGAATGTGTGCCCTTGCTTCATGAATAAAAGGCCTACAGTTTTGTTTAAAACAAACCAGACATAGGACTTTTATTTCTTCAAGGGTGTAGTTGAGCAAGTCCTGCTGCTCAGGTTCCAGTGTTTGTGGGAAGACACAATTACTTGTGCGTTCTCAAGCTCATGGTGGAAGGTCCTTGCTTTAAACACAGTAATTCAGTTTCTAGGAGTGGCTCGATCACACAGTGTGGCCATCCTGTCATGGCTCAACTCTAAACGTCAAAGCCCAAAGTTCATAAATCTTTAGATTAGACATCCTTCATATAGCAAGTATACAGTAAAGAATAAAACTAAACTTTGGCTCAAATCCTTCAACTATTTTCAAAAAAATGAAAAGTTTCTCAGTTTGCAGGCTATCCCAGAATCATATGATAACTTAAAATCTTCCTCATTTAAAACTTCAGAACACTGAAGAGATTCTCTCATCTACCTTTGATAGTAGCACTGATAGACTTGTGACACAAACTAGAAAAAGGCATATTTTTTACATTTTTTTAAGTAGAAATACCTCAGTTTTCTTCAGTTTGACCAAAGTCAAGCTCATATCCGCTTTTTTTTTGCTTCAATAGCAAGCCAATCTAGCTTTGATTTTTGTACTGAAGACATCCCAGTTGATTTGCTTAACAGAGTACCAATGACTTCATTTTTGCTTCTAGAATGAAAACAAGTTCAAGGACTTAACACTTCTTCCTTCCATGAAAACTAAATATCTCTAATGGCTTTTCCAAGAAAAGCCTGAATCTTTATTTGGTCACTCAAGAGTGCACAGTGGTAATGAGTCCTTTTCCACAATAACACTTTATGTTGGGTGCTTTCCCTCATGCTTGCCTCAATCTGGAAAAAGATTTCTAAAGTTCAAATTCCCAGATGTTCCAACTGCTCACGTTATTGTAGTGAAAGGTGAACACCTTGTAATAACAAAATAGACAGCTTACAGAAAAGAGGACACAGCTGACAATGACGTGATTCTGGGCAGCAGGACGGTCAACTTTTTAAGGGTGTTTTTTATTTCTTCTCCCACTGTCTACCATCTAAAATTCAATTGCATTTAGATGGGATTTCCATGGAAATTAAGTGTCCAACTCCAGTTGATTATCAATAGAGTTTTGAGCCTCTAATTCCCACATTCTACTTTAAAGACCCTTGTCAAAATTCCTTTGGAGAGTGTATTTGTCAACCTACAACACATTTCCAGTTAATCATATGCTACTCACATATCTGTTATGTACATTCAAGCTCACTTTGTGAAATGAGGACAAAAACTAAGTGATTATAAATGCTGCAGGAGTAGGGAAGTATCCCAAGCACAACACAATTTTGCATTCAGAACACACAGAAATGTATGTTTCTACCTGTGAAATAAATATTTGACATTAATAAAAAGAAGAAAAAATACACAAAAACTTCAGTTCTGGTTTATGCAATGTCTCCTCACTGATTTATCTCTGAAACATCTGTTTTTACCACCTGATAAGTACAACAAGTTTAAAACCTGCAAATCCCTTTCATTGCAGTTTGTTTAAAACATAGTACCACCTCTGATTCTGTTAATTTCTTTTAAAGTAACCATCCCTTCAATATCACCTCTGAGAAATGCTTCTTAAAACTCGATTGCTTTTAAAAAATTATTATTTATCTTTCATGTAGAAGATCTGCCCAATAATAGGAGAAATCGTCTCTGTGTAATAGGTCAGGAGTGGGCTATGGCCCAATCTAAGAAAAAGTCTTGGAACATTTAACTTCAGCCACAAACAGACATAATAAGCTAAATTGTATCATGTGGGAAGGCTATATTTGTGACTTGACTTTTCGTGTTGGAAACCTGAAATCCAGTCATGGATGTCACAAAAGTAGTTCTACCAGCATTGACTTAAAAATACATTTCATCAGTTCTGATTGCTCAAAAAGTATGAGACTGATCATCCTGACAGAAGATAGTATAAGATTATCATTATGAATTATGTAATAATAACAACAGCAACAATAATAACAATGTCAACTACTTACAATTTAATCTCCTTACTTCCTTTAGTAACAAAATTTCACTGTCCTCAAAAGCAAGCATGGAACTGTGTGTAAAACACCAAATCCCTCTGTGTTTACCCTCTTCCCTCACCTACCTTTGGAAATATGCTTCTTCTCCAGTGAATCATCTATCATAGTTTTCAGCACACGTTGGGACATGTTTTAGAGGCAGGCCTGTCCCTGACACAATGAATTGCATTATGAGTCAGAGTTCTAATAGAGATGAGTTGTTATTTCTCAATGTAACTGTCCTGGGAGAGAGAGACAGCCACAGAGACAAGGATTTTGGACAGTTTTGCATTGTTTACGAGGTTCACAAGGTCAGGAGATAAATGGCCAGAAACTACAGGATATGTTGGTGGGTCTGTTACAGAGATTTTTTTTGCCTCAGGTGAACCTTAGAAGTCCCTGAAGATCTAATATTGAGGACTTTGTTAAGAGATAGGGAGGGAAGTGGACAGACTAGATAGAAAGAAAATATCAGAGTACATTAAAGGGAGTAAGTATATAAAATGCCTGCAGTTGCCTGCCTACAATTCCAACTAACCTATGCCACATTTAAAACTATTGCAAGGCATTCCCACAGTTTATAATATAGATAGAGGAGAATCACAACATCTAGCAGTACAAATTTTATTAAAATTCTGTTTAAATTTTCTAAAATGGAAATATTCTAAGGACCAACATGAGACTGGCAGAATCTCCAGCTATTGATTAAACTAACTATGGATTCTCTCACTGTGTAATGTACTTCCTTTACTCTTTCACCAAATTACAACAAGGATGCATAAAGGGTCGTAGAATTAAAACAAAACTCGGTATAGGAACAGTTTAAGATTTGCTCTAATTGCAGGCTTATTATAGCATAAAATTTGGTATGTTAAAACCCATAAAGAGAAGTTCAGTTAACATGACACACAGTGAATTAAAAAGTATAAATAAACACTTATGAATATGGTTGTAGTATATTTTTAAGCTTCCATCTGATGCTTTAGCTTCTCAGTGACTTATTCACCCCCTTCACCATGACCATCAGTTAGCATTCTAAAACTGGGCTCCATTCATGGAAAATATTTTCAAGACTACCACATTTTCATGACAAATTGAGTATCAATTTGTTCATTTGTCTTTCTTCACTGTTCTCTCAATACTCAGACAAAAAATTAACACTGATCAAGACTAATTAGGACGATTTCTTCTACAAGTTACACAGACATAGCTATTTAGCATACACACAATATGTCTCACTTGCAAGTTCCCTCCTACCTTTCTCTGAGCTATTTGCCACCAGTGATTATCTTGCTTTCCTCAGTCTTGTTGGTGCTGTTTACCACAACACATTACGTGTTGCCATTTAGTACCACATTAGGGCCAAGTAAACAACTCACAGGAGCCTTTCCAGGTGAACCTTGAAGATGTGTTTCTCAGACATAATTTATGAAGAGCTTATGCTTACCCTGTTCTTATAGTATGAGGAGGACTGTTGCAAAGCTAATAACACCCCAGGATCACGGATACACGCATATCAAAAAGACATAACATGCCAGCAAAGCTGGCCACTCTAAGACAGGAAAGATTTAGTTTTTTTAGTGTAAGATATTCAGGTTACCATCATTTCTGCTTTTTGTAGAGTTCTTAACGAATACAGGCTAAATGACAACATCTTCCCTTCAAAACTAATATCATGCAACTGAGGAGAAAAAAGAATATGCTAGTAGTACTTTGACTTACTTTCAAAGGTTTGGAGGAAGAGAAGAAAGTACCTTGAACATAAATGCCTGTAAAGATTCTGAAAGAGAGGCAGGGAAGCAGTCATCACAAAAAGTAAACCATCTGTCAGTGAAGAACTAAGGTTATGTAAAGGTTATTTTCTACAGTGTCTCCCTATGTTTTTAAGCGTTCACAGTCATTTTAGCACAGAAGATTCTTATAATCACACAGCATTCAAAAAATTCAAAAAGTGCACTTCCCTTTTCAACAGGAGGAGAAACGTCAAAGTACAGCAATGTGGGCCAATTTAAACTTTGCCAAATTATTCACATGGCTCTGATATGCGACTTTACAAATATGTACTTAATGTCTACTTATCCTATGACTTTAAAAAACAACTATCCTAGTGGAGTATGAGAAAAGTTTTGCATTTCAAATAAAACTGTTGTCCCATGAGAGCCAGATTAAACACTCAGTTAAACATTGATTTAAATGTAAAATTAGATTGGATTACCATCATGGCATTCAACTTGATCTGAACTTGGCATGTTTTGGGGCTCATTTATCCTTGCAGAACATCACTGTGCTTTGCACTGAGATTAATACTCTGCCATGGCAAACAAGCATGCCATTTAATGTCTGAGGAAATAAACTTTAAAGTGAAAGAATCCGACAGGCATAATTACCGAAGACAAACTGTTTTGTTCATTCAGTGATTACAGTGCCTTTTAAAAGCCTACATTCTGCCATGGTATAGAACACTTTAAATCTCAGTTTCTTTCCTCAGTGAAACTGAGGCACTTCACTCTTTTTCTCATTTTGTCAGGCTTTTCTTTTAACACGATAGTAGTTCAAGCACAATGAATATCCACTGAGCTACTCAGCACATACGAGAGAAAACTCACATCATTATGCATTCACCTTTGCATTATATTGAAATGCATAAATAAGCAAATAGTTTAACGATTTCAAATGAGTATAATTTATTCCAGATTCCAGGTTCAAGTATCAGTTTGCTTGTTTTGCTGCTGCTAATTACCTCCTAAATAAACAATTGCTTTATCTATGTATTGTGCCTCATTTCACTTTCAAATTACTTGTGTGTTTCACTCCTAACAGCTTATTATGATCTATAATTAACAATTCTGCTGAAAGCAGAGCTTTGCATTGAAAAGAGCCCACATTCTATCTGGGAAACACTCAAAATGTGTTTTAATAACAAAACTAACAACTTGAAGTTGTGCATGTGTTCTGGTACTACCAGCTTTTTCACTAGACTTCAATACATTTGTGGATAATGAATGTATTGAATGTAGTATTCTTGAAATAAAAATATTAACACTGGGAAAACAGATTTACACATTAACATTGAGGACTCTTACAAACATGCAGTCATTCCTCAGCACATCTTAGAAGAACCTACACAAACATTAAAAGTGAAAAATAACCAAACAATCATGGACTGCAGACAGAAATGGCCATAACAAAAAAACCCACCTCATAGATACTCAAGCAGACTTCAGCAAATGGAATGGTCTTTCTATGCTGCCATTGCCCTAGGACTGGAGTTTAAAATAAAGCAATCCTGGGCGTGCAGTTTGTAGGATGGATTTGTAGAATACAGAAGTTCTGTGGAAAATTCTTCATATATTTCTGAATAAGAACAGAAGTTCTAGGTTTGATCTGTATTCACTCTTACAGTTTTAAAGACTGAAAGGAATGGAAGGAAGTGGCAAGGCAAGCAGAATTTATTTTGAACTATACTATTAAGTCTTTGATCATTTGCGTGCCCTGAGTGTCAAAAGCATTCTTCACAGCACTGCCATGCAAAAGATCATGGTCAATATGGGCTGGACTGGGTGCTTTTAGCTCCTAGTGGAAAAAAAAACCAAAACAGAACAGCAACAGTACAGATGTAGCAGCAGATCTGAAATTATAAAATACTTTCTAAGTTATGCAATTAATTATTCCCCTCATCATCTGCATTACAAGGAATGAGTGTTTTAAACCCACATCTCTACATGGGCAAATAAGAAAGATACAGCTCATACCTCAAACAACCTGAATCATCCCAGGAGAATTAATTCATTCATTAAATACTAGAACTTCACTTTTTAATACTAATTTGACTAAAGAAAGAAAGAAACAAACAAAAAGGCATTCAACAATAAAAAAGGTGTTTGGAAGAACTTGCAAAGCAATCCGTAAGTCCATAAATCTTAGAGGAAAAATACCAATTTCTTCTCTGAAATACCATCCATAGTGTTGTGTGTTTTTTTCTTTATTTATGCGTACACCAAGTTTATATTATACATTCCCTAGAGCAAAAATATTGTTACTTAAATTACACTCATACGATTGCTTGATAAAAAAACCAATTTCACAGATCAGTTTTTCTTAAACAAGTTCATCATACACTGGAACAATGAACCAATCAATAGAGAATGTTTCTCAGATCCTTTGCAGCTGTACTACTTTAGTAATTGCTAGAATTTCTTATTGACAGGTGATAGAATGCTTTGAAGGATTAATTGATCTGTTAGCCTGTAATGCTACAAGGCAACATGGCAACAATAAAGATACATCCCCAGAGGACCAGGGTTTAGAAATCAAACAGGAGGTAAGCTGTTACATTATTCATCTGACCTGAGAAGTAATTCAAGAGTGTAAGTCTTCTGGTTGCATTCAAAGCCAAAAAAAGGAAAGGAACCACTACTAAATAATTATGAAAATATTTTTTTATTAAAGAAAAGGATATTGCATGGTACCATTAATTGTCTATGATGGATGCTTGGATCCAAACAAAAATAAAACCAAACATAATTCAAAGTGTTGTTAAACTATGTTCTGCGTCAGTAGGATTCTTGGTTTTGGTCACAAGTTCCTGAACGAAGCAGGAATGCATAAGAAACTACACATAAGGTGGCCAGAGTGAATAAAATAATTTCTGTCTAACAGTTTAGACAGGAAAAATTATTTGCCTTGTAATGATTCAACAGCTGCACTCCATATTCCACAACTTACCAACTCAACAGGATATCATAATATATAAAAAATAGAAGAGGTCTCTCAGCTGTGTGCTCAGGTCACATTTTTGGATGCCTTTTGCAGAAACGTGCCAAAGAGCAGAATCCATCCGCAATGGCAAAAGGAAAATTTAAGACCTGCATTCATGTCTACTAATGGCCAAAGATTTGGACCCTATCTGAGGTCAATTAAACCAGTGAGTTGGCCACAAGAGTGGAAAAGCATTTGCTCCGCGTTTCTGAAAGTCTCAAATTTTGAAAGCAGGTATTAGACAAAGCTATTTAGCAACAGGGTCAGTTCAGGGAAGTTAACATCCAAAGGCACAGGACCAAATGCTCCTCTTCAGTACTCCAGCACATGGTCCAGTAAGTTATCTTTCAGACCCTGGAGACAACCACAAGCACAGTGAACGCTGTACAGCGCCAAGTACTACGGCTGTCACAGACACTGCCAGTGAGAACCACTCACCTCCTCTAAATGTAACCAGTTAGCAAGAATGCCTTCTTTTCCATTTCAGATCACTGGTTTCAAACTCTGCTCAGCTCAATGTGTCTATAATGAGTTGGTACGGCCTGTGTAGTGGAATATGGGGACAGTCAGTTATGGCAACAATGAGTTTTTGAGGCAAACGGGGACCTCTTTCTTCCAGAGATGGTAAAAATGAAAAGCCCTATACTATGGAAAACCCTTGGGGTTATCAGCATGTAAATTCAGAATACTATTAACTAGGTGACACATGTTAAGCAATGCATTCACTAAAGATATGTCTATCTTGCATAATATTCCCTCAGACATAATCCAAGCAGCAGCTCAGTCTGACATAGTCCAGGTAAGGAACATGTTTCAAGCAACTTCATCTTTGCTTTAGAGCCCAAAAAACTGCATTCCCAAAACCTCCCTGGCACAACTTGAGGCCATTTCCTCTCTTTCCATTACTCGTTACTTGGGAGAAGAGACTCACACCTACTCCAGTTCAGCCTCCTTTCAGGCAGTTGCAGAGAGCGATAAGGTATCCCCTCAGCCTCATTTTCTCCAGACTAAACAGCCCCAGTTGCTTCAGCTGCTCCTCATAAGACTTGTGCTTCAGGCTCTTCACCAGCTTCGTTGCTCTTCTTTGGACATACTCCAGCACCTCAATATCTTTCTTGTAGAGAGGGGCCTAAAACTGAACAGGGGATTTGAGGTGCAGCGTCATCAGCACTGAGTATGAGGGGATGATAACTTCCCTAGTCCTGCTAGTCAAACTATTTCTGATACAAGCCAGGGTGCCAATAAGGCCACCTGGGAACACTGCTGGCTGGTTCACATTCAGCTCCCTCTCAACCAACACCCCGAGATCCTTTTCCACCAGGCAACATTCTAGCGACTCTTCCTCAAGTCTGTAAATTTTCATGGGGTTTTTGTGTCCCAAGCACAGGACCCGACACTCAGTCTTATTGAATGCTACACATCTGGCCTCGATCCATCGATCCAGACTGTCCAGATCCCTCTGCAGAGCCTTTCTATCCTCAAGCAGATCAACACCCCTGCACAATTTGATGTTATCTGCAAACTTACTGAGGGAGCACTCAATCCACTCCTCCAAATTATTGTTAAAGATATTAAACAGAACTATACCCAATACTGAGCCCTGGGGAGCACCACTTGTGACTGACTGCCAACTGTGTTTAACTGCAGTCACCATAACTTGGAATGTCACCCGGTCATTCAGCCAGTTTTTACTCATCAGATAACACATGTCCCAGTCTTGATCAGCCAGTTTTCCAGGAGAATACTGTGGGAAACGTTATCAAAGGCTTTACGAAATTCTAGGAAGATAACATCCACAGCCTTTCCTTTATCCACTAGGCAGATCACCTGGTCATAGAAGGAGATCCAGTTGGTCAAATAGGACCTGCCTTTCATGAACCCATGCCGACTGCACCTCATCCCCTGGTTGTCCTACACATGCTTGATGAGCACATTCAAGATGAACCGCTCCAGAATCTTCCACCATATTGAGGTCAGGCTGACAAGCCTGTAGTTTCTCAGATCCTTCTTCCAGCCCCTTCTGTGGATGGGTGTCACACTGGCAAGCCTTCAGCACTGCTGATGAATGTTGGAGAATGCTTTGGCAAGCTCCTCCACCAGCTTTCTCAGAATTCTCAGACGGATTCCATCTAATCACATAGACTTGTGAGCGTCCAGGTGTTGTAGCAGGTTGTTAACCGCTTCCTCCGGAATTATTGGGGGATTATCTTACTCTCTGTCCTGGTTTTCCAGTTCAAGGGGCTGAATACACTGGGGATAACTGATCTGACTATTAAAGACTGAGGCCAAGAAAGCGTTAAGTAACTCTGCCTTTTCATCATCCTTGGTGGCAATGTTGCCCCCACCCCCACATCCAATAAATGACGGAGATTCTCCTCGGCCCTCTTTTTGTTGTTAATGTATTTGCAAAATCATTTTTGTTATCTCCCAAAACAGTGGCCAGATTGAGTTCCAGTTGGACTCCTGCCTTTCTAATTTTCTCTCTGCATGACCTAACGAGATCCCTGTATTCTTTGAGTTGCCTGCTCCTTCTTCGAAAAGTCATAAACTCTCTTATTTTTCCTAAATTCTAGCAAAATCTCCCTGTTCAGGCCTGTCATCTTCACCGCTATTTTGTCTTACAGCATGTGGGGACAGCCTGCTCCTGCCCCTTTAAGACTCCCTGCTTGAAGAATGTCCAGCCTTCCTGGACACTAAACAGGACTTGCCTTTCCTAAAGTCATGCTGACTGGGTCTGATCACGTGGTTATCCTGTACATGCCACTGGTCTTACTGTTAAAGACTGAGGTGCAGAAGCCATTAAATACCTCAGCCTTTTCCTCCGCTTTTGTCACTAAGTTTCCTCCTGCATCTAATAAAGACTAGAGATTCTCCTTAGCACTCCTTTTGCTGCTAATATCCTTATAGGAATATTTTTATTGTCCTTTACCACAGTAGACCAAAATTAAGTTCTAGTTGGACTTTGGCCCTTCTAATTTTCTCCCTGAATAACCTCACAACATCTTTGTAGTCTTCCCGAGTGGCCTGCCCTTTCTTTCAAATATCATAAACTCTCCTTTTTTTTTTTCCCCAAATTCCAGACAAAGTTCTCTGTTCTGCCAAGTTGGTTTTCTTCCCTGCAGGCTTGTCTTCTAGCACATGGGCACAACCTGCTCTTACACCTTTAAGATTTTCTGCTTGAAGAATATCCAGCCTTCCTGGACTCCTTTGCCCTTTAGGACTGCTTCCCAGAGGACTCTGTTGACCAATCTCCTAAATAGATTGAAGTCCACTTTCTGGAAATCCAAAGTGGCAGTTGTTCTGATTCCCCTTCTCACTTCTGTTATCAGCCATCCAGCCAGGATGAGGAAACTGATGAGCTCTTCTTCGAGCAATGGGGAGAAGTCTCACAATTGCTGGTCCTCATTCTTGTGAGAGACTTCAACCGTCCACATGTCTGCTGGAAGTATAACACAGCAGAAAGGAAACAGTCTAGGAGGTTCATTGAATGTATGGAAGATAACTTCCTGACACAACTGGTGAGTGAACCAACTAGAGAAGGTGCACCACTGGATCTGCTGTTAGTGAAAAGAGAGGGCCTTGTGGAGGAGGTGACTATCGAAGGACGCCTGGGGCTCAGTGATCACAAGATGATAGAATTCTCAGTTCTTGGAGGAGTAAGGAGAGGGGTCAGCAGAACTGCCACCTTTGACTTCCAGAGGGCAGACTTCAAACTATTTAGAAGGCTGATTGATAAAGTCCAGTTGGAGAGAGTTCTCAATGACAAAGGAGCCCATGAGGGCTGGATGCTTCTCAAGAAGGAAGTTCTGGTGGTGCAAGAGCAGCCCATCCCCAGGTGATAAGACAAGGGGAAATGGCCATAAGTTGTGCCATGGGAGGTTCAGACTTGATATTAGGAAGAAATTTTTTACCGAAAGGGTGGTCAGGCACTGGAACAGCTGCCCAGGGAGGTGGTTGAGTCACCATCCCTGGAGATATTTAAAAAAAGGATAGATGAGTTTTTAAGGGACATGGTTTAGCGAATGATGGGTGCGGTTGGACTTAATGATCTCAGAGGTCTCTTTCAACTGAAAGATTCTATGATTTTATGATTCTTCAAGAATCAAAACCTCTATCATTTCATAATCATTATGCCCAAGAGGGCCTCCAACCAGCACGTCACCCACAAGTCCTTCTCTGTTCATGAGCAACAGGCCCAGTGGGGCACCTTCCCTAGTTGGCTCACCCTCCGGCTGTATCAGGAAATTATCTTTCACATATCCTATCATGTTTCCATGATGGCATCTATATAATACTTCTCCTGCTATACATTGGCTTCCAGCTCCTCCTGTTTATCGTCCATGCTGCATGCGCTGGTGTAGAGACACTTCAGCTGGGCTGTCAGCCGTGTTACCTTCTTGGAGGAATACCTCTTAATTCCTTTGAGGTGTTTCCCTCTTTCTCAACTGTACTAAGTACAACACAGGCTGAGGGCCTTCACTACAACACTGTCCCTCTAACCTTAGCATGTCATCCCTCAGTTTATCTCCAGCAAGCCTGATACTGTCCCCCTCCCGCTTCAAGTCCAGTTTAAAGCTTTATTATTGAACCCCACAAGCTTGTGAGCAAAGACCCTCTTTCCCCTTTGAGAAAGGTGAATTCCATCAGATGACATCAAGCCTGATGTCATGCAGGCCATCCCATTACCAAAAAAACCAAATCTGTGGTGATGACATCAGCCTTGGAGATAAGTGTTAGTAGACTGAGCGCATCTGTTTCTTCCCACATAGCTGCCTGCAAAAGCAAGCAGAGAAGAGGAAATAACCTGTGCTCCAGATTCCCTTATTAGCCAACCCAAGGTCCCAAATTCTCTTTTGATTGCCCTTGTACTACATGTTGCAGCTTCATCACCTCCCACATAGGAGAGTAGTAATGGATAATAGTCCAAGGGCTACATGAGGTCCTAGCAATGTCCTTAACCAGGACTTCATGGAGACAGCAGACTTTCCCAAGAGGAGGCTCTGTCCAGTATATTGGATTCTCTCTTCCATTCAGAAGGGAATTGCCTACTATAACACATCTTTTCTTCGTGTCCATGATTAAAGTTTCTTTGATCTCATGTGATAGAATATGAATCAAAAAGTTTATTTTTATCACATATAGCAAGAAAAATATGTCATTAGTTATGCCAGTCTTTAAATTTTATTTTTATATATACTTCTTCAAATTTCCTAGATTACCTCACAATCCCATCTCTGTGCTTAGCTTGCAAGGTGCATAAAGGAAATACTATCAGGAATTTGTCTTTCAAATATTGTTTTCAAAGTTATAGGAGGTCATTCGGAGTAGCTGGTTTGCTCAGCTGCAAACAATAAACTACTACAAGATAAAGAAGTTAACGATATGGACAGAAGGTATCTGTATCCAGCTCTGAAAGAGTTAAAATGGAATCTTCTGTATATTTCCCTTTAAAATGTTCAGTCTTAGCAGCACTAGAACTGAACACTCACACTACCATAGAATAAGTATGACTGAAAGGAAGACACTGCCAGGAGTGAAGAACAAAAAATTTTGGTTTTGAAATGAGCAATTGAGCAGCTGGCTTGTCACTGTGGATCATAATACAAGGAGGAAGAAACAACAGCAAGTGCAGGGGCCAGACAAATCAATTTCTGTTCCCAGCTTTTAACCATTTAACCTTTCTCAGCATCTAACTTCAGTAGAGTCACCTTCCACTGCCGCTTAGCAATTCAGACTTGTATTGCAAGACTCTTCCATACCATCTGGATGAATATTTAATGTATTTTCTTTTACTGAAGGAAAATGAGTTCAGTAGACCAGATTATGTTTAGGTCACATTGTTTTTGTTCGTCATTACAGAAGTTCTCAACCATAATGACTTGGAAAATGCTGTTCATAATTCTCTTTATTTTAATAGCATGGATGTCTTGTACTTACATCCTGCTACTTACCTTGAGCAGGTTTTAACAAAAGAAATTTTTTTCAGTATTTATGACTATTAAGTGCACTCTAAGTCAAGTGAAAAGTAAGAAAGAAGCAGAGGATATCTCACTCATGCTCCAAGTTGCACAAGCACAAAATAATTTATGAAGTCTGTCCAGAAATCTTTGTAGCTGCATACAAACTTAATCCTATACATCTGATGATCTAAGGCCATAGTATAGATGAAGTATACCAATTCCAAACAATATCCCCACACGAAACAAGGAATTCTTATTAACGAATGTCAAATAACTGTGATATTTGTTACAAGGCATGCTGATAAGCCTTTCCCTCACTGTTTATGGGAGGAGGGCAGGGAGAGAAAAATCACTATGAAATTCCCCCAGTAGGACTCAGGAGACACCAGTTTAATTCCCATTTCTGCTACAGGACTTGAGAAAAGACTCCACCATCCTGTATCAGTATTGCCCATATTAAATGCCAGCTCCTTTAGGCAAGGACCATCTTGTTAA